>CM075449.1:12686782-12706739 GCA_037832335.1 Carallia pectinifolia
AAGTATAACAGTTCCTGCTACGGATCTCCAACCATTTTCAAGATAGTCCTCAAGCAATGATATGCATTTGTTGTGGCTCCACCTTGCCTCTTGAAGGAATGTTTCGCATAAATCAGCCTACTGTAAAAGACGCTCTCTTGGCATTAAAATTTGTAGAGAGATATATTTCAAATGATATTAAGTAACTGAAGAATCAGATGTACCCCTTTTACTTAAGTAATCAATTCTTGCTTAGCAAGTAAATTGGTTGAGCTTCTTATTTAATATTTTTCTGTTTCTCATAATTTCTTGCTTAGCAAGTAAGTAATCAATTCAACGATTGTTCTTTGTTTTTGCTCCAGTGTGGTTCTTAACCTGCAAGCATACATAATTTTATGAACTTCTATGGAGTCGTAATAACTTATGTTGTTTTTTTTATTCTTTTCTAATTTTTATTTTGTGCAATTTGTGGACTGTAAATACAATATATCTCTTATTTTATTTTAAGGTCTCCCTTATCCCTTCTTTGTACCTCAGCCTTCTATCTAAATTTCTCTGATTAGGTTATGCTTGGATCTGGCTTTTCATTAATTGATGCGCATTTGTTTGTTTTTGGTGCAAAAACTCTTCCTTAGAGGCTTGGCTAAGGACGCAATCGTAGGTAAGCTCTCTTCTCAATTAACTTTTTCACTTTTTGTGGTTCTTGTAATGATTTTTCCTTTTTTTTTTTTTTTTTTTTTTTCTTTTTTTATGCTTCTTTTGGTACCCTTTTTCTTAAAAACTTGTGGCGTTCAGTGTTAGGTTTTTTGTTTTCTTATTTTTTTTTTATCAGATTGAGTTGGTTGAAAATAGAAAATGGTTATCGGAAGAGTTATAACATAAAAGGTATAAATCATTTAAATTTTTATGCAGCAATGATATTTATAAAATTTTATTAGTAGTTTCCTTTGTTTGAACTATTTAAATCGCAGTTTATCGTGCAAACAAAAAGACTAATTGTGACATATATCGACTATAATTTAACATATAAAAGAGTTTTTATCTTTATTTTTTCATATTTCAATAGTAATTTTTTTGTTCTTTTAAAACATTAGATACTATAACTAAAGTGTAGACTGCATCAATTGACAGTAAGTTTCAAGACCATCAATTTATCAACTATTATCACAAAAATCAAACGTAATATCAAAGAGAACTTAATTATGTGTTCACCGATTAAATCAACTGCCAATGCGAAATCAATAATATTAAGAACATGCTTATAACAAAATTTGTTGCAGGGAATCATAAATAGTGATATCAAAATGGGAGAGGAGCGACCGAAAATTTAAGAATAGGAGCACTCTCATTAGTCATTATCAATATTACCAATATGATTACCAATCTCATTGGTAATATTTTGTGGTTATAAATTTCTATTTTATATATTTCAATAACTAATTTTAAGAAGAGAGTATTAAATTTATGACAATAGAATGATTATTTTATTTCTGTAATTTATGATTTGTCGAATTTCCTCTTAAATGAAAAAAAAAAGAAAAAACTAATTAGTGAATTTGCAAATATGCATCCAAGATTGTCTGGATGCTACACGGTGTTTTGGGAGAGCTTGATTAAAGCCCCACGTAAATTCCTTTTTTTTTAATCAACACTTAATTGACTATTAACTATTTTGATGTAAAAAACATATTGCAAATCACAAATTGAGTTTCATTTACGTGTTTTCGGGGGAAATATTATCGATATCTCGTCCAAAACCCCATCCAAAGCCCTTTTAATTCTGACGCTCTGTGCTGTATCTCCACCACTAAAAGCCCCACTGCCAGTCTCTCTCTCTCTATGTAGACAGGCCTACTGGGCTTGTGCAAATTCGTGTTCCAGTTCATATTGTTGCAGTACCAAAATACATATTACGCATAAACAAACATATATATATAGATAGACTCAGCAGCTATCAGGCTGTCGGGCAATCTATGTAGCAGTGCTGCTGCAGCAGTAAAACGGAATTATCGAAATGAAAGTGATGACGATTCAACTGCGTCTGTCTTCGTCGACCCCATGTTTCCTATCTTCTTCTTCTTCTTCTTGGTCTGTTCATACTTACAGGCTTAGCAGCAGCAGCAGCCCTCTTCTCTTCTCCAAACGTCGTCGTTACAGTTCTTTCCCCCGTTGGAGCCTCAAGCCCACAAGATTCTTCTCTGGTATTCATTCTCTCTACCCTCTCTCTCTCTCTCTCTCTCTCTGTGTCTGCCTGTTTGTGTTGTGTGCGAAATTTGAGAGAAACCAAACTGACAGTTTTCGAGAATTGGGTATTTGTAATGTGGGTTAGAGGAGTCGTATTTACCAGAAAATTCCTTGCAGTTTCTGATAATGCCCTGCCCCCCACCTGATTTTTTGGATTCTCTGTTTGGTTGCCTAGAAAATTTACGGAAACCGGAGGGAGATTCAGGTTCCTTATTTGGGTTTTGTTATGGAGTCTGAAAAAGGACTCCTGTTTGCTCTGTGGATGTCAACTGTTGTGCACAGTAGTAACCCATTAGAATAATTGGAGTGGCTCTTCTTCAGTTGATGAGAAAATCTACAGAAATCAAAGAAACTGATGGAGAGTTCTGTGTATTCTGTCATCTGGGGTTGTATTTAACAACGTTCCATTAGAAGAAAGTCTAGGTGGTAAACTGTATTTTGGTATTGATATGAATGATTGGCTACTGCCATTCTGCGTTTGTCAATGGGGGTGAGTATATTAGCATTTGTGGTTGCATTTCAGTTGCTGCTGCATCAGAAGGAAATATGTCTACTTCCCGGGAACTGGCCAAGTCCTTTGATTTTTCATCTGAGGAGCGGATATACAACTGGTACCCCATTCTTGTTTTTTATTTTTTATTTTTTTTATTTTTTTCTGTTTTTTTTACTTTGGATTACTGTTTTCTGATTCAACAGTTGTATGCTGCATAACTTTCTATTGTCATTGTGGTAGTTTATGGTTCCATATAAGTGCATTTTGGGTTTTTTATTTGGACTGACTTTTGAACCCTTGACTTCATGAATCTGCGTCTAAATCAGCCAAACACTTACCAACAAGATACCAGGAGGGCTGAGAATTAAGCTGATTATATAGGGGCATCCCAGACTTCTCATATGAGCATACTACTTCTGTGTTTTAGATATGCTTGCTCATATGATACTTTGTGCAACTTTGGATGTCAGGTGGGAGTCTCAAGGGTACTTTAAGCCGAATTTTGACAGAGGAAATGATCCGTTTGTTATACCAATGCCACCGCCAAATGTAACTGGCTCACTTCACATGGGACATGCGATGTTTGTAACCCTTGAGGTTAGAAATCTTACCACATTCAACATAACATTTTTTGTTTTTCACTACGAATTTCCCTGCTTTGCCTGGATTTCTTTTCCTAACACATGTCCTCTTTGTTGACAATGTTGCAACTGACATATTTATTTCATACTTGCTAAAGGAAGAAGAGAGAATCTTCATTACTACATTCAGAAGGAAACTTGATGTAACACCACCGTGCCATTTTTGTGTTGAAAGCATTTATTAAACAAATTTTCATGGCTTATTTTGTGCAAATCTCTTTTCAATAGAATATAAAGAAAATAATAATCACAAGTGGGGGAAAATAGAAGAAGCATTAATAGGAATCAATCAATGTATAGTGGAAGTTAGATAATTTTGGTACAAACTTTGACAAGTAAAAGCATTGCCATTAGTGGGCTCGACTTTTTCTTTTTTTTCGTTAGGGAATCAACCTGCTCCCCCAAAATAAGCTTTTTGGTGGTTGCTTGGAAAGCTTCTAGGAATGCTGTTTCGACTTTTTATAATCTTCAGATGAGAAGGAACATTTTGGCCACTAAAGTTTGTCTTTACACAGACTTGATGTATACCTTAGTGGATATTACTTGCTCTATGGTGCGTTCTAAGAAGATGATTGTTGGGCTTAAATAGATATTCCTAAGATTAATATCCATGATTCCTTTGCAGTTCATTAAAATGACAGTTTATCTATTGCATTCTCCTTATAAGAATTGATAGGATTATAATTTCCGGATGGGTTTTCCTGTTCATGAATGTGTTAATGCCTGGGCACTGCTTTGGTCCCTCTCATGCTTATTTCTTCTTCAGATTCTATGATTCTCCCTTTTATGTCTTGTATTCGTGCATTTGCGACTTCAGATTGGAGACAACTTTCTTTGGATCTATTTTACTTTATCAGTCCCATTGTGATATCTTAGTTTCTTTCTATTTATTGTTTATAGGCACTGGATAGTTCACATATAGCAGCATTTCAATTGCATGATGATAATCTCTATGAAAAATGATATTTCTTTGTTTAACCACTTCGTAGTCCTTTTTCCTAGGATATTATGGCTAGATACAATCGAATGAAGGGAAGGCCAACACTTTGGCTTCCAGGGACTGATCATGCTGGTATCGCAACTCAGGTATGTCTGGAGGTTGACTGGCATTTTATTGACTCTGGTGTGTTGGTGATGTAGGACAACTCGGAACGGAATTGGTGGTTGATAGAGTCTGGGGTGTCAGAGATTCTCCAACTGAATTTATCGTTTTCAGATCTGTAATTCATATCTTAATGCATTGAAGAAATTGTGAGGAACAACATAAATTGAAAGAATTTACAAGCATCACACTAATGTGTTTGAAGAATTCTTAACATCACAACAGTATAAGTCCTACCATGACGCCAGTAGGGTCTAGGAATCACTTCCATGGAAAGAAG
This sequence comes from Carallia pectinifolia, assembly GCA_037832335.1. NCBI lineage: Eukaryota > Viridiplantae > Streptophyta > Magnoliopsida > Malpighiales > Rhizophoraceae > Carallia > Carallia pectinifolia. The sequence goes on from CM075449.1 coordinate 12,691,522, forward strand.
GCTTTGTACTTTCTAGGTGCCAATAGCTGTGAAATTCATTGTTAGGCTCCATTTGATAATATTACTCAATTACATATATACGGACTCTTGATGCTACTAATTTTTGTAGAATAGTGGACTCTTCCCTTGTCCAGTGCAACTGTAAATTTCAAAAACACACTTTCCAAATATCGCGGATATTTGGCCATTCCTGATTAAGCTACCTAAGAGTCTATTAAAACCATATTTCAGTGACACCAATATATAATCTGGACCATAATTTCCTCAATTCTTCCAACTTTTTTTTTATTGGTCTTCTGAGCCAACTGATGTCTGGATGGGCTGGTCAATGTTATTTTGTTGCTCTAATTCCTTTTTTTGTGTCGGAGATTGAAGGCTACATTTTTTTTCAGCAAGTCTTTCTTAGCATTGTTTGTTGCCTGGTATTAAGTCTGTTATGCATATCTGTTTCATGGTTTTCATTTATGTTCATTTCTTGCTGAAGTGACATACATTCATTTTCAGTTGGTCGTAGAAAAAATGCTTGTATCTGAAGGCATCAAAAGGACTGAACTGGGTAGAGATGAGTTCAGTAAACGAGTTTGGGAATGGAAAGAGAAGTATGTTTCTTATTGGGCTGCCATTATTGATCATTTCGGTTGCCCCATACTTGCTGGGCTTCACATTATGTTTTTGCTTTAGTTGGCTCATCTTCATGGCTTTGTGACTCTGTTTGGGTATTTGTCTATTTATGTAGGTGTGTCTTTTTGTGCATTTCTGTTTCTGAGCCATTCATTATGTGCCTTTCTACTCTTCCTGACACTGGAAGCACTTAATTTTGAATGGGAACTATTTTGTAATCAGTTTACATAGACTGATACTTAAAATTAAGCGTTCTCATACTTAAATCTAACTTTGGCTTGTGAAATTAGACATAAATGGAGTGGAGTTGGGCTTTATTTTTTTCCATGAACAGTTCAAGGTCATTAAGCTAATCTTTGTGCTCAAAGATCCAAGCCAATGTCTCACCAAGGCCATTTAATGGTCTTATATCAAAGAAAATTCTTAATGGAGTTTTGCCATCAATAGATAACAAGTTTGTCAATGATTCGTTGTTGCAAAATGTTTTTGGCTGCGTGCCAGTTTTGGCAAGCAAAGTACATATATTGTAAATTTATCTAAGAGATAGCCAAGATTAATTCCACCGGCTCTTGAAACATTTGTTGACCACCATGTTCTGGTTGCCTAGAGATTTACTCCCAATTCGCACTGTGAAACTGCTTTTTATATGCATAAGGTAATTTGAAGAGTATATAATTGTTTTTTGTTATTTGTAATACTATTATCTTTGCAAATGCAGTTGATGAAAATTTTATGCCCTTTTGTTTGTGTGTCGTAGAATTTTTACTGGTTTATGTTGCAGATTTGGTGGGACTATTGTAAATCAAATTAAGCGGCTTGGTGCTTCCTGTGATTGGACTCGGGAGCACTTTACCCTTGATGAGCAGCTCAGTCGTAAGTGAATTTTCTGAGTTGTAGATCACTGGCTATTTATGCAACTCTCTGACTGGGGATAATATATCCATGTAAAGTGTTCAAAGGGCCAATGTTGTTATCCTTGTGTTTAACATATTTTTTTTTTTTCAGATTTGTTCATTTTTTCACATTTACTAGCCATTTTCTAATACAAATGACTTAATGTGTCTTCACAAATGAAACATAGCTGCATCCAGAGGTCAAAGATACTGTACATTGAGCGTTCCTTTTTATTGACACATTCTCAGACCAATTTCCCTCTGCAGGAGCTGTTGTTGAGGCCTTTGTCAGGCTTCATGAGAAAGGATTAATCTATCGAGGTACATATTTACATGTTCTCTTATAAATTTTGCTCTGGATCATGTGATGAAGAGTACTATTTATAGCTTCAATGATTTCTGACAGAAGCTTATATTTGGTGAAATGCTTGGGAATTCCACTTCGAATTTGTTTGTTCAAGTGAAATCATGCTGTGCCCATGTCTGATAACTGTGCTGCTAAAATTTTTTGCAATCATTGAATTGGTTTTGGATATTCATTTTCATTTTCCTTTGATAGTACAAGCTCTAGAATGCTGGTTAAAACCATGAGCTTGAAAATTTGGATTTTAAGCCCTTGTTTGTGGATAGCTATTTGAATCAACTGAAGTGATGCTGTCTTCCAGGATCTTACTTGGTTAACTGGTCACCTAATCTGCAGACTGCAGTTTCAGACTTGGTATGCTATTTCAGATTTATCAGTCTTTAAAGTTAATTGGCATGCAGTTTTTGTTACAGAAAATACTGTTTCACATAATTATTTTTGCTCAGGAGGTAGAATACTCTGAAGAACCTGGTACTCTATATTATATCAAGTATCGTGTTGCAGGAGGTTCAAGGTAGTCATAAAAACATTGTTCTGTTAACTATCTTCCATCACAAAAGATTCTACGAGTAGCTGTTCAACGTCAATTGTCTTCTATTCAGTTTTTTGTTTTCATCCAAAATGTTCTCTAATGTGCTTTGGGTCATTTTTTATTACAAACACTTGGTGTTGGGGACATAGTTATGTGAGTATGTTGATCAAGGAACTTTTATTATGGGTTTATATTGGTAGCTAATTGGTTCCTTAGACTTTAGAGCCAAATGGTCTTCCTTTTTGGCACTTACCTTAGTTGTTGGCTCTTCTCTGTAAATTGTTATTAGTAGATTTTGAATTTTATTAAAAACTTTGTTGGAGTCTGATATATGATTCATATCCCAGGCCTCAACTAACAATTTAATCTTTTGAGTGGAATGGTTTCTTAACATGGTATTAAAGCATTCGTGATCAAGTGATCATGAGTTCGCATCACGTTGCCCTCACTTATAATTGTGAATCAATTATGGATTTATGGTTTGTTCACGCTCTAGTGAGCCTAACTTGTTCACAGTTCCAGCCAAGTGAGCTGAGAGTTTGTGTGAGGAGGCATGTTAGAGTATAATATATGATCCATGTCCTGAGGCTCACCTCACAGCTTAAGCTTTTGGGTGGAATGGTTTCTTGACAAACTACATTGATCAAACTTGTGGCAGCTTTTGCTTTGCTTGTTAAAGAGCACTATTCAGCAGACCTATCTCTGGTTCCAGCTGAAAACAAAACTTCCAAACTTTGTACTCTTCTGTGGGACTAAGAATGAAATCAGATTGAACGAAGACAAAAAGTACTCTGTGTGGGAAACGGGGCCAAATGTAAGAATATTGTGGGCTATACTGCTATATCTTACAAAATGCTAGAATTAGAAAAGCAAGATGACAAATATTTGCTTTTCCGTAAAAGCTTACACATAAGATCTTCGACTATGCTCTATACTTGTCTCTGCACTAGCTTAGAGGCTTTAACCTTTGTGGTCTGACGGGGATAACTTGTATTAAGAAAAACATTTGCATACAAATATCAATTTATTTCTACTTTTGCTTTAGAAAAAATAAATAAATAAATAAATATGCTCAACTAAGCATATTACTGTCTATACAGTTATGGCGTCTTGTCCAATTGATGTGTGCTGGTGATATCATGTTTATGGATATTACCTTTTACTTTCTTGCTTCTTAAGGAGTGATATTTTGCTATTTCTTTGCAGGGATGAATTTTTGACGATAGCAACAACACGCCCTGAGACTTTATTTGCTGACGTCGCAGTTGCAGTGAACCCTACGGTAGTGTTAGTTGGATATAATATACTAGAATGCCATCAAAATTGTCATAGCATGGTTTGTATAACATATATATTCCACAAGGAAAAACAAATTTGATATATCAGAATAAATTTGATTCTGCAGTGCTATTAGTCTTTATTTTTCTGGCTTTAAAATCATGGAATTGTAAATATCCTATCAGTCTGCTTCGCCTATTTCATTTTGAAAATTTCCCTCTTGTATTTTAATAACAGCCTAGATGTGCTATTTGGGATAAGTTTTGCGAACAATCTCTGACATTGCACTGTTTTCTGGATGGTATGCAGGATGATCGTTATTCTAAGTATATTGGGAGGATGGCAATAGTGCCTATGACATACGGTCGTCATGTTCCTATTATCTCTGACAGGGTGGGTCACTTCATCTTTTTTCGGGGAGTATATTTTGCCTGTTTACATTTTTGGGGAGTATATTTTGCCTGTTTACATTTTTGGTGCAACCATCGCACAGGCCACTTTTTTTTTGTCTGTGGAACCATGCTTTAGGAAGAAAATTAAGGTAAGTGTACCAATGCATGGGTCATGATATGTTTGCAAGCATCATGACGACGAAACAAAATTTTGGCCCTAAGAAAGCAGAATGGGAAAAAAGGATACTGAAGCCATTCAGCGTATGACCTAGGCTAGGCATTAGCCGGTTGAGTAAGTGGAAGTAGAAGGGAAAAAGCAGTAGCTGTCAAAATAATATTCGTTTTCACATACACTAGCTCTGATATTTTGTGGCCAAAGGGCTGATCCATGATGTCGCAGTATGTTTACTAAATGGTTGTCCTCTCCCATGTTTTTGTAAAGAAATTTGGGTAGGGTAGACTTCAAACGCTTATAGAAAATTGTGAGTAATTAAGCAGTTGTTATTGCAGCTTGTAGATAAAGACTTTGGGACTGGCGTTTTGAAGATAAGCCCTGGACACGATCACAAAGATTACCTTCTTGCTAGAAAGCTTGGTCTTCCAATTCTTACTGTCATGAATAAGGATGGAACCCTTAATAAAGTTGCTGGACTATATTGGTAAGGTTCTGAAAGATTTTGAAGACTTTTCCACTCTAGAAATTATATGTTTGCCTGGAATATAACAACGGCTGTTGGAAGTTTAGTGGTCTTGATCGATTTGAGGCACGGAACAAGCTATGGTCAGAGCTTGAGGAGACAGGATTAGCTGTGAAAAAGGAGCCACATACTTTAAGAGTTCCCAGATCTCAGCGTGGTGGAGAAGTGAGTAGGATGTCCTTCACGAATGCCTGTTTTTACAGCGCTGAGATTTTTTTTTTTTTTTGGCACGGCAAATTGAATTTCATTTTAGCATTAAAAGCTAACAAACTTATGCGGCAGAGGTCCCCGCATCAACCCTAAGTAGAATTACTCACCCCAGTACAAAAACTAGCTCCAAAGCTTACTGGAAATTCCCAGAAGCATCTGGTGTGCAAGCTTCACCCACAAATCAAAAGGCAACCCCGTATCTAGGCCCTTCTTTGTAAAAATAAAAAAATAAAAATAAAAATAAAAATAAAAATAAAAACTTGTAACTTGACGTATGGACAACACTTCGCCATGTCTAAGTACACCTAGAGGTGGCAAATGGGAGGGTTCGGTCGGATTTGGGTCACATTGTTTTTGGGCCTTAGGTCATTCAGGTTTAAGTTATTTTGGGTTCCTAGTACTTTGGGTTTCAAATTCATCAAGTTTTGGATAGATCGATTTTCAGCTTTATCAGATTTTGAATATGTTAGAATTCAAGTTTTTCAGGTTTTGGGGATTTTTCGATTTAAGTTTCAAGTCATTTTGGGTTCTGGGTGTTTCGGGCTATGAGTCATTGACTTGTCTAGTCAATGCACGGTGGCTTGAGTCAAGTTTCAGGCAGGCTAAGTTGGGTTATTTAGATCATGTCAGTTTTTGCCACCTCTAAGAACAACCCACATCTAGTGTGAGCATTGCACCTATTTCCTGAAACAAGCACAACTTCATTGAGGGAGGTAATTATGCTTGAATTTTGTAGTCCAATCCGAACAACAAGCTCTACTATTCCTGACAACACATATTGCTGCACAAGGGTAACCAAACGTGGTACATAACCACAAAATCTGTCCGACCACCCAAGTAAAGATTTGATGAGATTTTCTATCAGAAACAACTTCTGCTGCAAAAAACCGTGAACTGGTCCATCAAACCAACCAACTCAAAGGCCCACCATCTCATATCCAAGCAACTAGCTCATGTATTGGCCAGACAATACGCCAAGGAATTGGCAGCTCTCACTTTGTGTACAAAGACTATTGGTATTCCTGTTATTCTTGGAATGTGCTACCTTTATGTTTATTTTTATTGTTGTTAGATAATAGAGCCATTGGTAAGTGAGCAGTGGTTTGTAAACATGGAGCCTTTGGCTGAGAAGGCACTTCGTGCGGTTGAAGAAGGGAAACTAACCATTATACCAGAGAGATTTGAAAAGGTATGTAAGACATGCTGTAATTTTCTTCACCTGGACAAATAGATTCAACCTTAGTTTTTAGAGCCTTTGAGCATCATGTAGCCAAAGCTTCTTAGTTGTGAAGTTTTTGTCCTGCTTATTATTGTTATTTGATCTGGCTGTTTTTTCATCACAATAAGGCCTATTTGTTACTTTTTGGAATGGAGTATTCTTTGAATCCCAATTTATTTTAATGTTTGGCACATCGATTTAAAAATTCTAAATTTATGAATTTCAGAAGAAATTGGATGCCTTCAAGAGCCAATAATTTCATGATTCCTTCTTCATTTGAAGTAGGGGTTCTTCTTATTATTTCCATGTAGCATGCTCAATAAGCTTAACTAAACTTATGACAAAGTAAAGTCTTGGCTACAGTGAATTGAGTGGTCTGTGAAGTCAAGGGTAGTCAATTTTTGACCTATGGAACACGGCAAAAGCCAAAAAACCATCAGGACATTGGGCTTCAATTGTTATATAATAGATGAGAACATCAAAAGTATTGACTGCACCACCAAATGAGTGAGCTCAATTTGCAAAGATCTAGATCTTAGGTAATGAAGCATCAGCTTGAGTTGCAGTCTAGAGAGACTTGTCTATCACTAAATAATGTAGTGGGGTTCTGATCGGTGATTCTTTGTTCGGAGCAGTGAAGGGTCAAGAGTCTGTCAGATGGGCTGGTTCTTGATTCCTACCACCTTTTGGCACATAATTTTGCCTTGTATTTGATTTTGATGCATTGAATTATATACTACGACAATGATAAAAACCAACTTCAACAAAATGTGAAAAGGATATTTTTAGTCTGTTTTAAGATGGTTCTGTAATGTCTTTTTTTCTGATGATCATTTAGAAATGCTATTCCAATTACAGTTTTCAGCAGATCAAGCTATGATATGCACACCTTGTATTTGTTTTTATGCATTGAAGTATACTAGCACAATAATAGAAACCAACTTCAACCAAATGTGGAAAGGAGATTTTTATTCTGTCTTAAGATGCTTCTGTACCCAAAACTTCAAATCCCAAGCACTAAGAAATGCCGTTTTTTTCTGATGATGGTTTAGAAATTCCGTTCCAATTATAGTTTTTAGCACACCACGCTCTAATATGCATGCCTTGTTTTCTTCTGGCAGTACATTGTTTTAATCCTGTCTGCTTTAAACCAAATTTGATATTTACTTGCATCTGATGCCAAGTTCTTTGCTTATGCCTTTCTTTTAGTTTATGGCAGATTTATAATCACTGGCTGTCGAACATTGAGGATTGGTGTATAAGCAGACAACTGTGGTGGGGACACCGCATACCTGTCTGGTATGTTGTGGGGAAAAAAAATGAAGAAGATCATGTTGTCGCTAGAAATGCTGATGAAGCCCTTGAAAAAGCTCGTGAGAAGTATGGAAAAGATGTAGAAATCTATCAAGATCCAGATGTTCTTGACACTTGGTTTTCAAGGTATTTACACAATAGACACCAATAATTGACCATTTCCCTTTTTTTTTTTTTTTTGGGTATGCCAGAAGATGGAATTGGCTGGGAAGTTGCTTCCTTATCATAGTTCATAAAGAGGCAAGTCATTTCTGATCAGGAGCAAGATAGTAGCACTCAGTCTTGTATTAATGGGAAATTTCATCTCAACTAGACTTTCGTTTTGGCACATAACTGTTCTTTGATAATCTAACAGATTAGCTAGATTTTTGTTAATACAAACTATAATGACTTTTTCCGAAGGCTTACAATTCAAGAGTGTACTAGAAGGTGACTGCTGGCTGTGCCTTTTTTGTGTTACAGGCTAGATTTGTGCATGCAAAAAAATTGATACTTGTGAGAAGCTATCTGTGTCAGACATTCTGTCATAGATGCCATGGCATTTGCTTGTAGTTGTCGATCAAACATATGGATTGCATCTTCTTCACACCTTCTCCTACAATTTTTTAGGATTTATTTTCTGTTGGGAAGAATGAAATAGAAATTATGTCTCAATTGTTTGTGAAGGATATTACTTGACAGCCCATGGTCCACCATAATTGCTCTGATATTGAAGCAATAAAAAAATTACTTTCTGTTCAATGAGTTTTCCCCCTATTGATATTTAGCTATTCTCTGCAGTGCACTCTGGCCCTTTAGTACTCTTGGGTGGCCCGATACATCTTCGGAGGATTTCAAGAGGTTTTATCCAACAACAATGCTTGAAACTGGGTTTGTTTCTCACTTGTGAATTTCACGTCCTCGTTTTTCTTACTTTGCTTTTTTTTTTTTTTTTTTCCTGAGGGTATGTGGGTGTGGCTGCATAATCAGCTGTCGAGGTGAACCAAATTGTAATGTTAAAATGGAGTTGAACCATTTTGCTTGGGTCAGGTTTGGTAACAGGAACCTGGCCTCACTTTGTTTTCAGTGTTCTCTCAACCTGCCCAGCTAACTTATTGCAGATCTGAACATAAGCTTCCGGCACCTGACTGTGGGGTATGGCAACATTATGCTCTTCATTATAAGAGTAAATACTCACTAATAATGATTACATAGGAACGGATCAGAGTAGGCCCCGGGATGGGGAGAGAGAGAGAGAGAGAGAGAGAGAGAGAGAGAGAGAGAGAGAGAGGGAGCTGAAAATCAGGCCATGACTTACGAAATTTATCATAAGCTTTTTTTTTTTTTTTTTTCTTGTGTAATTTTACTTTCTGAGTCTGCTAGATGCTTTTGCTGATAACATTTTCTCATGGACCCACAATCCTAAAATATCAGGGTGGAAGAAGTTAGCAAAAGCTGAAACCATTTTACTTGTACACAACATATTACGTACATTAGCATGTCTTTTGAAATGTAAGCTTGCTTCTGGACTTGTTAAGTTGACTGTCTCTCTTTGTCATAGACGCTCTTGAAATAAAAAAGGGCATCCCATTGCGCGAGGCACCCACACTGTGGGGTATGGGAAGGGGTCAGAATTATGCAGCCTTACCCTTGTCATAAATTCTCTTGAAATATAGGACTGTTTTCCCGTGATACAATTTGATTTTATCATCCGTGCTTCCTTTACTATGCATTATGTTCACTAGTTCGTGAGTTTAATTTGTTACCCATCAATTGTTAACATTTCGATTCTGTGTTTGGACAGCCATGACATTTTGTTCTTTTGGGTGGCAAGAATGGTGATGATGGGAATTGAGTTCACAGGGACTGTTCCATTCTCATTTGTTTATCTACATGGACTCATTAGGGATTCACAAGTGAGTGTGGCCTTTGAGTAGATAAAATCACTACTCATGAACCAGTTAGAACTTAGGATACCCTTGCAAAGTTGCATCTATGTAAGCCAAATATGCAAAAGGAATCCAATGTGTTTGCCTTTATGTTTCTTGCCCCTTCAATCTTAGTTGCATTTGCAGGGTCGCAAAATGTCCAAAACGCTGGGGAATGTTATAGATCCCCTCGATACAATCGAGGAGTTTGGAACTGATGCTTTGCGATTCACTCTTGCCTTGGGAACTGCTGGCCAGGTTTGTTTTTTTTTTTCATGTGGTCCATAAGGCCTTATCATGGCTGAGAATTTCTTATGAAGATTTGGTCCACCACATTGGAAATGGATACAATATATGAAATTGACAACTGCTAAAAAATTTGCACTGTTAAGGATTTCATGATACCTGTAGTATGTCATAGTTTCATGAGCTGGGTCTAAATGAGAGTTTTTTTTATCCATGCTACACTGCTGTATCATAAGAGGGGAAAACTCGTGCAGTCAATCGTTCTGCCATTTGCATGAGATGGACTCTCTCTTGAAGGATACATTATTTGTTTGTCTAATCTATGTGGCTTGTCTTCAGGACCTTAATTTATCTACTGAGAGGTTGACTGCCAACAAAGCCTTCACCAACAAACTATGGAACGCTGGGAAATTTGTGTTGCAAAATTTGCCTGATCTTGCTGATTTATCTGCTTGGGAAGCTATGCTGGCTTATAGGGTTGGTGTTCTGTAGCTGAATGTGTTCCCTTTGGCATTACCATTTTTGTAGACTAAACTTTTTGTCCTTCGTTTCTAAATTTTTAGTTTGATGATGAGGACTCTATACTCAGGCTACCTTTACCAGAATGTTGGGTGGTAAGAAAGAGTAACAATTCATTGTCTGCATGGCCAATTCATGATACCAATGTAGCTAATCAAATAACCTTGTTTGTTTATCAGGTCTCCAAACTTCATCTTCTTATTGATTTGGCCACTGCAAGCTATGACAAGTTTTACTTTGGAGAGGTTGGAAGAGAAATCTATGATTTTTTCTGGAGTGACTTTGCTGATTGGTATGTTAAATTCACTATTGTCATTTCATCATGAAAGAGACATTCATATTATCCATGTAGATGCTGGAGAAAAATGCATAAACTTCCTAGTTGTAGAAACGAGAACACCAGCCTTGGATGAAATTGCCGAAGCCAGTTACCATGCCACATTCAGGGAAGAAGGCCCTTTCAACATGAGATGGTGCATTCAACTTTTACGTATTTGGTTTTCGGGGTGTTATCAACACATTAGAAGAGATTATTAGTTAGATTATGGTGTAACATTATGACGAAGGAAAAATGGATGAGGATAGAATGTGCTGTGATCAGGCCTCCTGGTACAGTCATCAGCTTCAAAAAAGGAATTCTTGGGGAACAAGTAATTCAGTAAATTTAGATGTGTTAGGATTTTTGAATAGGTAATCAAAAGTCCAAACATGTAAAGTTAATTTATTCATTTTACAATATCGTGCTTTATTTCTAAAAAGTTAATGTTTATGCAACCTTCTGCTAGGTGTTACTCCTTTCCTGGCTATTCTGCTTTCCTCTTCCTACGTTTTTTCTTTTGTCTTGGTAGTTCTTGCTTATGAAGCACACAGATGCATTTACACACCCATGTGGCTGTTGAAATCCAATTTCATGCGTCAGGGTGATACAATGAGTTCCTTATATGCATTGTCGATTTTAGCATTCTCAACATCTCAGTGTTGAAATAGTTCGAATAGGATGCAGCATAGGTCCATTTTCTCATTTTGCCCTTACTGTGATGATCCACTTTAGAATGAAGATGTAGGTTCCTAGACGACAAATTAATCAAACTATTTATTTTCTGGGTCTCCGATTGACTATTGGGATTAAGCAAAAAATTAAATGCAGCAGAGGCAAAATATCTGTATTTATCTCTATTACTAGCATCTTTTCTGATTTAGTGGTTTTTAAGCTGTTGCTGTATTTTAATGCTTTCACTCATTGCCAGGTACATTGAAGCCAGTAAAGCTCGCCTGTATCAATCTGGGGTTGATTCACTTGCTTCAGTAGCACAGTCAGTTCTTCTATATGTTTTTGAAAATGTATTAAAATTGCTTCACCCATTCATGCCCTTTGTCACAGAAGAGCTCTGGCAGGTAACTTTGTTTCTAATCATCCATATTCCAAGTTCCAACTTACATTAACTGCTTGACTACTATAGAGTTTAGCCTAAATATGGCAGTTTCTGCTTAACCATTCTCTGTTTACAATTGAGATTATTGCTTAATGATTTTTCTCTCTTTTTGTTCTTTTTTCTTTTTTTCTTTTTTTCTTTTTTTTTGGGGTGCTTGAGAATTGCGTGATTTGTGAATGTGCTAATTTGCTCTCTTTTTCTATCTCTCTCTGGGTGCACCAGTGTGTTTACTTGCATGCATTTGCACGATTGTGTGCTTGTGAGTGAGAGTTCCAAGATGGATGCATTCTGGGCAGCAAAATGTATAAGAATGTAGGAGAAATGCACCAAAAAGCCAAGGAAATGTAAAGAACTATAGTATGGAAAATAACCTACTTAAAAAAATTTGCAAAACACTGACATTAAGAGTGAAGGACATTGATGACGATAACAACAGCATTGTATGAATTAAAAGGATGCCAATTTTCTATGCCCTCATTTCTTGGAGCACTTTTGCAAGTTGTAAGGAATTTCTGGTGAGTAAATGCATTCATGATGACCTCATTTTATACAGGCACTACCCAAGCGGAAAGAAGCTCTTATAGTATCTTCGTGGCCCCCGATATTGCTTCCACGGCATGCTAGCTCAATAAAGAAATTTGAAAATTTTCAAGCTTTGGTTTGTTCACATTCTGTGCTTTCTCTAATTTTACCCCCATGCCCTTCCATTTTGTTAGACTTAGGTTTCTGCCTTTTCATAATTCTTGAACTACAAGCATACTGAAATCATCTTATGTATGGGCCAGACCAAAGCTATCCGGAATGCTCGAGCAGAATACTCAGTTGAGCCTGCCAAGCGAATATCTGCTTCTATAGTTGCAAGCAAAGAAGTTAACCAATATATATCTGTAAGTTTGTCCATTTCCTTTATCATTTTCCTTCTGGTGGATATTAGCTTGTCTGTTTTGACTAAAGCATTAAGCTGCATGCACAAGTCTAAACTGTGCACATGCTTGCGGATCTTTGATTTTTAGTATCAGTCTGCAAGAAACTAGTATTTGTTAAATTGCATATAACTGCACATAAACTTGCTGATTCCTTTATGTTCTTTCAGTTAGCAAGAAAGTAACATTTGTTGAACCTGAAATTCCACATACGGGGACATGGGAGTCTAGTTGTGCATGATTTTTACCCCTTGTATGCAACCTAAGTTAAAAAGAAGCAATCATTTATTAAGAAAAAAAAGCAGAACAGATAGAGAATTTGGATAAGGGCACTCTCTTGTTCTGTCCCAAGTAGGGCTAAATACAAGTGTAAGAGTAGCAAGGAACACTTTTCGGTAAGAATAGAGTCTTTATTAATGGGATAATAGAGATCAAAATTAAAAAACTAAACTGTTGGTGTAACCTAATGATTAGGAATAAAGTGTGACTACATACAAATGTCAAGTATATTTTTTGTAGAAATAATTTTTGATAGACCAATTATCTAACTAAATTTCACAGAATAAGTTAAAGCTGTTTAACAAAATGAATAAATTGTTAGTGTAGGACAAACTTCATGGAAAAAGGAGTTTTTAAACAAAGTTCTAGTGGACTATATTGTAACAGGAATAATTTTCCGATTTTCCGAACAAAGGAAAAAAAAAACTTTAACAGGGCTTGGAGAAGGAGTCCTCTGAAGTGACTTCTAAGTAAAACTAAATCTATCTCCCTCCACTACCTGTATTGTGATCACATTAACAGAATTTTGCATCTAATATTCTTGTCCTAACCCTTGCCGTCAGACCAGATTCTCCTCCCAATCACAACTGCTCTATTCAGTTTCCTAATAACTCATATATATTACAAATGCTCTCCCTGATGAGCTTACCGTGAAATGATTCCTGTTCCATTCCATTAAGGTAAAAAAAAAAAAAAAAAAAAAAACATATTTGTTGCAAGTCTTTTTGTTGTTTTGGACAAATTCTGGCTGTCACCTATCACTTAGGGACTAGATCTTATTGAGGTAGAACTGTACCCTTGGGTCATGAAAAAGCAGTACAGATGTACAACTACCGGCCTTAAACCTCACTAGCAATAAGCCTTCTCATGTTCTTTTGTTGAAATTTGAAAATCTTTTTCTCATATGTTTTGTCATTTCTGTATTCTAATCTTCATTCTTCTCTTTATTAGAAAATTTCCAATATTTGTTATATTCTTTAACAAATAAAATTGATCCATGCAACAATGGTCTAAAGAAAAAGCAAGTTTAGGGAATTTATGCAACTTAGAATTATGGTCCAGAATTTATAGAGATATGTAACAGAATTTTGGGAGAGAAAACTCATAATATTATTCCTTCTTTACAAGCTAATATATACAGATATCAACATAGTTATAAAAGGAAACCATTTAATTAGGGAATCCCTATAATGGAGTCAATCCCTTCAATTAGGGACTTTCTATAATGGAAAGGATCTCCTAAATAATGAAGTTGACAGAATATTAGGCCTGAAATTTAGCCTGATTTCCTGACACTCCCTCTCAAGCTGGTGAATAGACATTGTCCATTCCCAGCTTGGAAATTAATATCTGAAATTGAGGATTGCCTATTCCCTTTGTGAACACATCAGCTAGTTGGGACTGTGAGGACACATAAGGAGTACAAATGAGACCACTATCTAGTTTTTCCTTGATAAAGTGTCTGTCCACTTCAATATGCTTTGTTCTGTCATGTTGTACTGGATTATGTGCTATGCTGATGGCTGATTTATTGTCACAGTAGAGCTTCATAGGTACATCCCACTTAATCTTCAAATCTTCCAAGATAATCTTTAACCATAGTAACTCACATACACCTTGTGCCATAGCTCGAAATTCAGATTCAGCACTTGACCTTGCAACTACATTTTGCTTTTTGCTCCTCCAAGTCACTAGATTTCCTCCAAGAAAAGTGCAATACCCGGATGTGGACCTTCTATCTATTACTGAACTTGCATAGTCAGCATCAGTGTAGGCTTCAAGTGCAATCTTGTCATGCTTTTTGAACAATATTCCTTTCCCTGGAGTTCCCTTTAGGTAGTGCAATATCCTATAGACTGACTGCAGATGTATTTCCTTCGGGTTATGCATGAATTGGCTCACAATACTCACTGCATAAGCAATGTCTGGACGTGTGTGAGATAGGTAGATTAACCGACCAACTAATCTTTGATACATCTCCCTATTTACTGCTGCATCACTTTCAGCCTCTCCAAGCTTGTGATTTGGATCTATAGGTGTGCTAGCTGGCTTGCATGCCAACTTCCCTGTATCTTTCAGCAGGTTAATGATGTATTTTTGCTGAGATATGAAAATCCCTGTCTTGGACCTTGCTACTTCAATTCCTAGGAAGTACTTGAGTTGTCCCAACTCCTTAATTTCAAATTCTTTCCTTAGGTGCTGTACCAAAATTTCCCTCTCTTGCTGATCATTTCCAGTCACTATAATGTCATCCACATAAACAATGAGAGCTGTGACTCCCTCTAGACCCGAATGCTTGATAAACAAAGTGTGATCTCCTTGACTCTGTTTGTAACCCATACTCACCATTACTTTGGTAAATCTACCAAACCAGGCCCTCGGTGATTGCT
>CM075449.1:13976290-14058419 GCA_037832335.1 Carallia pectinifolia
GAAATTAAGGGTTTTTGTATGCATTTATAGTTCATTTAAGTTTAATTTGGATTAAATAAGCCATGAAAACGAAAGAAAATCACTTATTTTCTAGAAATAAAGTGATTTAGCTTCTTTATTCATGCCACAAATTGTCTTATGCAACTAATAAATGCAAATCATGATCAATTGCACACTTATTAGAGGGAATTATATGCATTTAACACCCCAAAATGTGTTAAATATGTTTTTTGCATTGAAATTAACGGTTTTTGTAAGCATTTATGCTTTATGTAAGTTTAATTTGGGTTAAATAAGCAATTAGAATGAAGAAAAAGCACTTATTTGTAAGAAAAGAAGTGATTTAGCCTCTTTATTTTTTCCACAAATGGTCTTATGTAACAAATAAATGTAAATTATGATCAATTGCACACTTATTCGAGGGAATTGAATGCATTTAACACCCCAAAAGATGTTAAATATGCTTCTTGCATGGAAATTAATGGTTTTTGTAAGCATTTATGCTTCATTTAACTTTAATTTCGGTTAAATAAACCATTAAAATGAAAGAAAATCACTTATTTGTAAGAAATGAAGTGATTTAGCCTCTTTATTCATGCCACAAATGGTCTTATGCAACTAATAAATGCAAATCATGATCAATTGCACACTTATTAGAGGGAATTAAATGCATTTAACACTCCAAAAGGTATTAAATATGTTGTTTGCATTGAAATTAACGGTTTTTGTAAGCATTTATATTCCATTTAAGTTCAATTTGAGTTAGATAAGCCATTAAAATCAATGAAAATCACTTATCTGCAAGAAATGAAGTGATTTAGCCTCTTTATTCATGCCACAAATGGTCTTACGCAACAAATAAATGCAAATTATGATCAATTACACACTTATTAGAGGGAATTGAATGTATTTAACGCTCCAAATTGTGTTGAAAATGTTTTTTGCATTGAAATTAATGTTTTTTGCAAGCGTTTATGCTTCATTTAAGTTCAATTTGGATTAAATAAGCCATTAAAATGAAAGAAAATCACTTATTTGCAAGAAATGAAATGATTTAGCCTCTTTATTCATGCCACAAATGGTCTTATGCAACTAATAAATGCAAATCATGATCAATTGCACACTTATTAGAGGGAATTGAATGCATTTAACACCGTAAAAGGTGTTAAATATGTTTTTTGCATTGAAATTAACGGTTTTTGTAAGCATTTATGATTCATTGAAGTTTAATTTGGTTAAATAAGTCATTAAAATGAAAGAAAATCACTTATTTGCAAGAAATGAAGTGATTTAGCCTCTTTATTTATGCCGCAAATGGTCTTATGCAACAAATAAATGCAAATTATGATCAATTGCACAGTTATTAGAGGAAATTGAATGCATTCAATACCCCAAAACGTGTTGAAAATGCTTTTTGCGTTGAAATTAATAGTTTTTGTAAGCATTTATGCTTTATTTAAGTTTAATTTGGGTTAAATAAGCCATTAAAATGAAAAAAATCACTTATTCGTAAGAAATTAAGTGATTTAGACTCTTTATTCAAGCCACAAATGGTCTTATGCAACTAATAAATGCAAATGATAATCAATTGCACACTTATCAGAGGGAATTGAATGTCTTTAACTCCTCTAAAGGTGTTAAATATGGTTTTTGCCATGAAATTAAGGGTTTTTTTAGGCATTTATGCTACATTTAAGTTCAGTTTGGGTTAAATAAGCCATTAAAATGAAAGAAAATCACTTATTTGAAGAAATGAATTAATTTAGCCTCTTTATTCGTGCCACAAATGTTCTTATGCAACAAATAAATGCAAATTATGATCAATTGCACAGTTATTAGAAGGAATTGAATGCATTCAATACCCCAATCGACTCCTGATCTTGGTGACTTTCAGATCTAATGGCTCCACCATCCTCTCAGCAACAAAGTTGTGCATAACACTCATGTCAACCATTGCCATCAATACCTTATTTTTGAGCCTGATCTTCACATACATAAAGCCAGATTGTGGGGCACGTCTAGCTTGCACAACACTCACCAACTATCGATGTTAAGACGAGAGGGCCCAACATTATATGAGATGTCACTTTCCTCAGCAACTATGGTACCTAATTTCTTCCTCTTGGGACATTCCTTGGCCCTGTGTGTTCCATTACAAATGAAACAACCCAAGTTAATTTTATCTTTACCTTGTTCCTAGTAGACAGCTTTGCCTTTATCCTTGTCGCCACCATTGTGATTATCCTTCTTACCCTCCTTTTTCTTCTTGCCCTTGTCTTTGGGTTACTTCCCAGTATTTGAATTGGAGGACTTGTTGATTTGAAAATCAACTAAACCATTAGCCACAGTTATCGCGGAAGGTAGGTCCTTCACACCTTACCTTCTAAGCTCGAGTTGAGCCCAAGGTTGAAGACTAGAAAGGAAGTTGAAAAGCTTGTCCTCATCCAACATGTTGCGGATGTCAAGCATCAAGGAACTGAATTCCTTCATGTAATCACACATCATGCCACTCTATTTCAACTTTTTTAGGGACTCCCTCAGAACCCATGATGTGTTGCAGGGCAAAAACCAGTCCTTCAACTCTTTTTTTAAGCTCTACAATGTCTCGATCTTGGGCCTAGTTGCACTTGCATTGTCATCCAACCGAGTCTGCCACCACAGCTTAGCGTCCTTGGCTAGATATATGCTATTCAAATTGAACTTCTCGTCCTCTGGCACTCGGGCAACGTTGAAGTACTACTCCATTTCCCACAGAAAGTTCTCAATCTCTTTGGCATTCCTCGATCCCTCGAAGGCTCTAGGCTCTGACACTTTCATCTTAGTCGAGACCTCCATAACACCTCCGCTTGGTTGAGAGGTTATAGCCTTCTTGGGGATGGCTATATCTACTACCATCTCATCAAGCTGACAAGCTGTATTTTTAGAGGCCACCACCTCTTGTTGCCTCTACAGCTCGATGATGTATTGCTCATAAAGAGCCAACATTTGGAATACGATGAACTATGGATCCTCTAGAAGTTCACCAAGTACCTCAAAGAGCTTGGCTATGTGCTCAGGTACTACATCAAGACCCAAACCACCTGCCATTGTTCAAACCTTTATGCTCTGATACCAGCTATCATAGGGCTAATTTTCTCACTCAAAATTTCTTTTTGTGATGGCTGTAAGTCGCACTTAGTCTCATCCAACCACGCGCACACAGTGTTGCTGTAGAGGTGCCTAACAGTGTTCTAGATCTGTTGGGTGAATTCACTGATGTGATGCCTCCTGAACTCCCCAAGTGCCTTCTCCTGAGGCGTGCCACTGACCACAAGATCAATTTGGTGCATGGTTCCTAATTACTAGCACAAGCCCCATATCGCATGAGTCTACTAGAGTTGGCAAAACTGAGGAAGCAGTTGATGGAGTTACTGGATGCAGGCCTAATTCTGCCCTCCAAAGCACCATGTGGGCACTGGTGTTGTTTCAGGGAAACATGATGGCTCATTGCAGATGTGTGTTGATTACAGGGCTCTAAACAAAGTAATGGTGAAGAACAATACCCTATCTTATTGATAGCGGACTTGTTTGTCAAGCTAGCCAAGGCCTCATATTTCACCAAGTTGGATCTGCGGTTTGGATACTGGCAAGTCAAAATTGCAGAGGAGATGAAGGAAAAACCGCGTACATCACTTGCTATGACTCCTACGAATTCCTATTGATGTCATTTGGTTTGACAAATGCCCTTGCTACTTTCTGTAATTTAATGAATGATGTATTTCATGACTTTATCGATTGCTTTGTAGTAGTATATCTTGATGATATTGTTATGTATAGTGAGTCCTTGGAGGATCATTTGTCCCACCTGAGGTTGGTGTTGTCTAGGTTGAGAGAGCACCAATTGTTTATGAAAAAGGAAAAACGTGAGTTTTCTTAGTGAGAGATTATGTTCCTTGGGCATAAGATGAGTCAAGGGCAGGTTAAAATGGACGAGAGAAAAGTCCTGGCAATAGTGAAGTGGTCACCCCCTACCAAAGTGTCTGAGTTGAGATCCTTTTTTGGTTTGTGTAACTGCTACAGGAAGTTCATGTAGGGTTACTCCAAAAAGGTGAACCCATTCACAAACTTAGTCAAGAAGGATAGACCATGGAGGTGGACCACAAATAGCCAAGAAGCCTTTGACAAATTGAATGCAACGGTG
Organism: Carallia pectinifolia; assembly: GCA_037832335.1. Lineage (NCBI taxonomy): Eukaryota > Viridiplantae > Streptophyta > Magnoliopsida > Malpighiales > Rhizophoraceae > Carallia > Carallia pectinifolia. The sequence continues at coordinate 13,980,471 of CM075449.1, forward strand.
TCCACGGAGCCAGTCCTAAGGCTACCAGATTTTGAGTTGTCTTTCAGTATGCTAACTGATGCCTCAGACAAAGCCATTTGAGGTGTGTTGGTGCAGGAAGGCCACCTAATTGCCTACGAGAACTAAAAACTCAATGAACTAAAGCAGCGGTACTCAGCCCATGAGAAGGAGATGCTTGCAGTAGTGCATTACCTTCACACCTGGAGGGAGTATTTGCTGGGTATCAGGTTCGTGGTTTGGACCAAGAATGTGGCTAACACATTCTTTCAAACTCAGAAGAAGCTTTTTGCACAGCAAACGTGGTGGTAGGAGTTCTTAGCTAAGTATGATTTCACGTTGGAACATAAGCCAAGAAGGCACAATTAGGTTGCAGATGCCCTAAGTCACCGACAAATGCAAGAGACGGTTGCTGCCCTCACTCAAGTGCAGAGTGACATACTAGACAAGATTAGGGCACAGGCCGCTCATGATGTCGCATATCAGCAAGTTGTACAGCAAGTCCAGGACGGTGTGGTATGGCAATACTGGCTAGATAATGGGTTATTACATGCTAAGGGTAATTGTTTGTATGTTCCTAGTGGTGCACCCCTTAGAAAGGAGATTCTGCAGGAGTCCTATGATTCACAGTGGGCTGGTCTTCTTGATGTCGAGAGGATGATGGCCTTGCTATCCCACAACTACTACAAGCCAAATATGGAAGATGACATAGAGGCATATGTCAATACGTGCATCACTTGTCAGCAGGACAAGATGGAGCGAGAAAAGGAGGCAGGATTGTTGCAACCACTATCCATTCCAACGAAGCCATGAGTGTCGATTTCTATGGATTTCGTTGGCCGATTCCCGAAGGCTAATGGCATGGGATCTGTCATCGTGGTGGTAGATCACTTCTCCAAGTATGCGGTGTTCATTCCTGCCCCAATGTCACGTGAAGTAGAGACAGCCGTTGAACTTTTCTATAAGCAGGTAGTAAAGTATTTTGGGTTGCCGGAAGATATCGCGAGCGATCATGATCCTCGTTTCACTAGCAGGTTCGAGACCTCATTGTTCAACATGATGGATTCAAAGTTGAAGTTCTCTACCACCAACCATCCTCAGACAGATGGCTAAACGGAAAGGATCAATGGCATACTAGAGGAGTATCTTCAGCACTACGTGACTACAAGCTAGAGGAATTAGCTTGAGTTGTTAGATTCAGCCTAATTCTGCTACAATCTTCATAGGTCATTTTCCACAAGTATGAGTCCCTTTGAGCTAGCGATGGGGCAGCAGCCCCTTACTCCTAATGATGTGGCCAAGACTAGCTCAGGTGGGAGATGTCCAACAGCACACCGGTTTGCCCGTTCAGCGATTGGAGGAGGACCAAGATAGTTTGAATAAGGCAGCCAAGTGAATGAGGAAGTATGCTGATAGAAGAAAGAGGGACGTGCAATTCCAAGTTGGGGATAAGGTGTTGCCAAAACTTACTCCCCATATTTGGAAGAAGATTAACATCAAGTTAGTGCATCGTAGGCTAATTCCAAAGTATGACAGTCCCTTCACAGTGGTAAAGAGAATTAGAAATATTGCATACAGGTTGCAACTCCTAGAAAGGTTGAAGGTGCATCCAACCTTCCACACTAGTTTTTTGAAGCCCTTCCACGAGGAAGCAGGCAATGAGCCTCCAAGGAAACAAGCACGGAATTATCCCCCCACAATCAAGACTGAGTTCCAGCGCGAAGTGGAAAGAATCTTAGACCACCGAACATAGGGACAAAATAAGAAGAACAGAGTACTTGTTCAAGTGGAAGAATACCCCAGACAGTAAGGGGAGCTAGGAAAGCAATGTGACTCTATAGCAATTCAAGAAGGAAGTGGAAGACTTCTTATCTACCTTACCAACGAGAACGTTGGCTTCGACAAGTGGGGGTAGTTTGTTAGTCCCTTAAACACTTAGCATGTTGGAGTTCACGACACCTTGCGCTAATTCCTAACATGGGACTTTAGAGTGGCTAGGCACTTATTGAGGCAAGGTGGAAGCTGAGAGGGTAAACATAGGCATGGGCCTACATGTGGGTCCCAAGGTAGACCAAGGCTTGGGCTGGACAAAGGATGCTGGGCTACATGTCCGTTGACTACATGAGATGTGCCATGGGCATGGACCAAGAGGCCCAAAACACAAGACTGGATCTTGACCAAGTCTGCAAAGTAGTACATGGCACTCCATAACATTGCATGGCACCGAGTCTCCTGCGATGTGTGGAACATGGGGACATGTGAGTGTGGCTCTATCCAGTTGGCCGAGATGTGTGGAACATGGGGACGTGTGAGTGTGGCTCTATCCAGTTGGCCGAGCATCAAGATAATGCTCATCAAATCATGCATGGATAAGGATCGTGGGTAGATAAGACTTATCCAGATCAAGTGATAGATGATCGTGGGAAGATAAGGCTTATTAGGACTATATCGTGGATAAGATCAAGGGAAAATAATGATTATCATGCCATGATAGATATCAATCATGGGGAGATAATGGTTATCTCCAAGCCCTTGACAGTTGGGGCTATCAGCTGTATATAGACCTATGAATTGTCATTTGTACTCAGTGAGAGAGAAATCACTCAGAGAGAAAGAGTGAAATATTGTCGAGAGTTCAGCGACTGTTACTTTGTATTACTTGAGTTGAGTAACAAAAGGTTGGGAAAGGTTTCATATGCTCTTGTGCCTCTTTTGAGTGTGTGAGTTGTGTTCCTGTTTATAAGTTTTATAGTGCAACATCCTTGTGTGTGCGGTTGGCTGAGACTAAGTGTGACTTAGTGCCATCACAAAGCGAAATTTTGACTGAGAAAATTAACCTTATGACACCTACCATGCAAACCTGCCACTCTAGGTGCTCGATGAGCAGCCTGTCGCGTGCTCCAGTGCATCGCTGGGCAGACAAGCACCTCGCTACTCGCGCACTGCTTCACAGACATGCCATCCGCTGGGCATGCGTTGTGCGCTCGAACGAGCTATTTGGCAAACGCACAGCCTGCTCCGCATGCTTGCTGCTCCCTCTAGCACGCTGAGCGTGTGTTGCTGGCCAGACGATCAGCGCACTGCGCACAGTTGGCCCGACGAGTAGCACGCTACTAACCCACTCCCCAGCTAGCCTCCCTTCCAACCTTGCCTTGCTAACCTCTCTTGGTTGGCCTCCCTCCCAATCTTGCATTGCTAACTTCCCTTGGTCAGCTTCCCTATTTTGCTCCCTTCCTAGCTTGCCTTACAAAACCACCCTTAAAGGCACCAACATGTGCAGCACACTGCACATGTTCCTCCCTTGCTCGCATCCCTTCTAAGCTTTCCTTTTGAACCTCCCTTGCGGGCAGCAACGTGTACAGAGCATGCTTGCGGGTAGCAACTTGTGCTTAGCCAAGCATGCTCCAAGTCTATTCCTTAGCCATTTTGAAGCCCCCTTTGGTGATCAATGCCTTGGTCAATCTTTCCATAATCTCACTTGCTGATTCAACGGGTCGGTGTAAGGGGAGTTGATGCAAGGTGCCAAGAACTCTATCATGCTCTTTGGTCAAGGGGCTAGGACCTAACCTCTTCGATGCCACTCCATATAATTGTCGAGCATGTTGTGCAATGCAACGGTTAGAGTGCTTACGTGGCTAACATCCCTTGCTAGCCTACCTTACTGACCTAATGTTAGTCCCTTGAACACTTAGCATGCTGGAGTTGGTGGCACCTTATGCCAATTCCTAGCATAGGACTTTGGAGTGGCTGGGCACTCCTTGAGGCCAGGTGAAAGATGAGAGGGTTTGTGTAGACATGGGCCTACATGTGGGTCCCAGGGCAGACCAAGGCTTGGACTAGATAAAAGATGGGCTACAAGTTGTGGGCTCCATCAGATAGGCCATGGGCTTGGGCCAAGAGCCCCAAAACACGATACTGGGTCTTGGCCAAGTCTGTATGGCACTACATAGCATTGCGTAGCACCGAGTCTCCTATGATGCGTGGAACGTGGGGACGTGTGGGTGTGGCTCTATCCTATTGGCCGAGCATCGAAATAATGCTCATCGGATCGTGCAAGGCTAAGGATTGTGAGTAGATAAGACATATCCAGATCAAGTGATAGATGATTGTGCAAGGAAAAGGCTTATCAAGATCAAGTTGTGGATAAGATCATGGGAAGATGAGGGTTATTATGCAATGATAGAGTTCATGGGGAGATAATGGTTATCTCTAATCCCTTGATAGATGCAGGTGTCAGGTATATATAGACCCTTGGGGTTTGTCATTTGTACTCAGTGAGCGAGGAATCACTCAGAGAGAAAGAGTGAAACACTGTTGAGAGTTCAATGATGGTTGTTCCTTTGTATTACTTTGTGTTAAGTAATAAAAGGTTGGGAAAGGTTCCCGTATGCCCTTGTGCCTCTTTTGATTGTGTGAGCCATGTGCTTGTTTGCAAAGTTCATTGTACAAATCCTGTGTGTGCGATTGACTGAGACTAAGTGTGACTTAGTGCCATCACAAGGTGAAGTTTTGAGTGAGAAAATTAGCCTTGTAATAGCTAGTATCAGAGCATAAAGGTTCGACCAATGGCAGGCGATTCGAGTCTTGATGCAGTACGAGAGCCCAAAGCCATGTTCTTTGAAGTACGTGGTATGGTAAACTTCCAAAGGATCCTCAGTTCATCGTGTTCCAAATGTTAGCTCTTTGTGAGCAGTACATCATCGATCTACAGTGGCAACAAGAGGTTGTGGCCTCTAAAAATACAGCTTTTCGGCTTGATGAGTTGTCAACAGAGATAGCCATCCCCAAGAAGGTTGTAGCCTCTCAACCAAGCTCTAGTGTCATGGAGGGCTCAACCAAGATGAAGTTGTTAGAGCCTAAAGCCTTTGAGGGAGTGAGGGATGCTAAAAAGATCAAGAACTTTCTATGGGATATGGAGCAGTACTTCAAAGCTACCCGAGTACCAAACGATGAGAAGGTCAATTTGACCAGCATGTATCTAGCTAAGGATGCCAAGCTGTGGTGGCAGACTCAGTTGGATGATGATGCAAGTGCGAGCAAACCCAATATCGAGACATGGGAGAACCTAAAAAAGCAGTTGAAGGACCAATTCTTGCCTACAACACGTCATAAGTTACGAGGGAGTCCTTGAAGAAGTTGAAGTAGAGTGGCACGGTGCGTGACTACGTGAAAGAATTTAGTTCCTTGCTGCTTGACATCCGGAACATGTCAAATGAGGATAAGCTTTTCAACTTCCTATCCAGCCTTCAACCCTGGCTCAACTCGAGCTTAAAAGGCAAGGTGTGAAGGACCTACCTTCTGTGATGGCCGCAGTTGATGGTTTAATTGATTTTCGAATCAACAAGTGCTCTGATTTAGACACTAGAAAGTAGCCCAAAGATAAGGGAAAGAAGAAGAAGGAAGGCAAGAAGGACAAACACAACGGTGGTAGCAAGGATAAAGGCAAAGCCGTTTACCAAGAACAAAGTAAATGCAAAACTAACTTGGGTTGTTTCATTTGCAATGGACCACCCAAGGCCAAGGAGTGTCCTAAGAAGGAGAAGTTAAGTGCCATAGTTGCTAAGAAGAGAGGCATCTCAGATAATGTTGGCCCTTCTCATGTCAATCCTCTGTAATTAATGAGTGTTGTGTAAGCTAGATGTCTCCCATCCATATCTGGCTCAATAATAAAAAGTAGATGGTGATGGCTGACATGGGTGCTACCCACAACTTCGTTGCTGAGAGAATGGTACAATCACTAGGTCTGAAAGTCGCCAAGACTAAGAGTTGAATGAAGGCAGTCAACTCGGTAGCCTGGGAAGTGATCGGCATGGCACTGGGTGTAGAGGTAATTACGGGCAGTTGGTCCAGTAAGCTTAACTTCACTATCGTGCCTTTAGATGATTTTGATATAATACTAGGAGTTGATTTCTTTGTGAGTGCAAAAGTTGCTCTATTGCCGCACTTGGGTGGTCTCATGATCACGCATGAGGATCATCCCTGTTTCATGTCTGGAATGTTCACGCCCTCTTCCAGTATTGGCAGAAAGTCGAGTGGTATGCTATCAACTATACAGGTGGAGCATGGCTTGAAGAAGGGAGAAGTCACCTACATTGTGGCTTTGATAGAGATCAAAGAATGTGTTGTTGCGAAGGTGCCTAATAGTGTTGCGGATCTGTTGGGTAAGTTTACTGATATGATGCCTCCTGAACTCCTTAAGTGCTTCCCTCGAGGCATGCCATTGACCACAAGATTGATTTGGTGCCCAGTTCCAAGCCACCAGTAGGGCTTCAAACGAGCCGATACGTTCGTTAAAAGCTCGGTGGCTCGACTCGATAAGAGCTCTGCTGGGGCTCGTTCATTTTGCTAAACGAGTGATACATGAGCCTAAAAGTAAAGCTCGTTTAATAAACGAGCCGAGTCTGAACAGGGGTAGGTTCAACTCGATTCAGGCTCGTGAACAGCTCGTTTAAAGCTCGTTTAGAGCTCGAGAAATATATCATTAATAACTCGTTTAATATGTATCGTTATAAGCGTATTTAATATATTAATAACATTTAATTGTATTATTTAACATTTAGTATAATTAGCTACCAATTTAGGGTTATATCTTTTATTTCATATATAGTTATTTAAATAAGACTTATACGTGATTAGGATTGTAAGTAAGTCAATACTTTCACTAAAAGTTTGGTGACTTAATTTGGTGAAAACTTGATTAAAACTCATTCGTTTAACTAAAGAAGTGATACATCAGTTTAAATTCAAAACTCATTTAATAAATAAACCGAGTCTAAGTAAAGATAAGTTTAGTTAAACTCATGAACAGCTCGTTTAAGAATTTGTGTACATAATAATTGAAACAAACTCATTTATTATGTTATAAAAATAATTTCATCAAACCCATTTTCAAAATTATATATTACATATATTTACATTTATACATTAAAATTGAACATTTATTTTTAATTATTTAATTTTGTTTAAATAAATGATTTTTATCCTTTTATTTTATGTATAATAATAAAATTTTTTATTTTTAATTGTTTTATTGATATTATAAAATTAAATGATACAATTCATTAAAAGCTCGAAAGCTCGGCTCGATAACAGTAAGCTCGGCTTGAGGCTCGGCTCGTTCGTAAACGATACTAATACTGAGCCTCATTTTTAGGCTCGTTTAATAAACGAGCCGACACCCGAGCCTGGCCAAGCTCGGCTCGACTCGGCTCATTTACAGCCCTAGCCATCAACACAAGCCCCATATCGCATGAGTCCACTAAAGTGGGTAGAACTGAGGAAGCAATTGACAGAGTTGCTGGATATGGGCCTAATTCAACCCTCCAAAGCGCTAATGGTGCCCCTGTGTTGTTTCAGACGAAACATGATGACTCTCTGCAGATTTATGTTGATTACAGGGTTTTGAACAAGGTGACAGTGAAGAACAAGTACCCTATCCCATTGATAGTAGACTTGTTTGACAGGCTGGATAAAGCCTTGCATTTCACCAAGTTGGATTCATAGTCTGTATACTGATAGGTCAGAATTGCAAAAGGAGATGAAGGGAAAACAACGTGCATCACTCGATATGGCTCTAGTGATACTATTTGGTTTGACTAATGCCCCTGCTACCTTTTGTAATCTAATGAATGATGTGTTTCATGACTTTATTGATTATTTTGTGATTGTTTATTTGGATAACATTGTTGTGTATAATGAGTCCTTGGAGGATCACTTGTCCTACCTGAGGTTGGTGTTGTCTAAGTTGAGAGAGCACAAATTATATGTACAAAAGGAAAAATGTGAGTTTGCCCAGCGATAGATTATATTCCTTAGGCATAGGGTGAGTCAAGCGGAGGTTAAAATGGACGAGTAGTGGAGTGGTCAACCCCTACTAAAGTGTCTAAGTTGAGGTCTTTTCTTGACTTGTCTAACTACTACAAGAAGTTCATGTAGGGTTACTCTAAAAAGGTGGCCCCAGTGACAGACTTGCTTAAAAAGGACAGACCATAGAGGTGGACCACAGATTGCCAAGAAGCCTTTGTCAAGTTGAAGGCAGCAGTGTCCACGGAGCTGGTCTTGAGGCTACCAGACTTCGAGTTGCCTTTCAGTGTGTTGATGGACGCCTTAGACAAAGACATTGGAAGTGTGTTGGTGCAAGAAGACCATCATATTGCCTATGAGAGTCGAAAACTCAATGAAGCAGAGCAGCGGTACTCAACTCATGAGCAGGAAATGCTTATAGTGTGCATTGCCTTCACAGCTGGAAGGTGTATTTGTTGGGTACCAAATTCGTGGTTCGGACCGAAAATGTGGCGAACACATTCTTTCAAACTCAGAAGAAGCTTTCTGCACGGCAAGCAAAGTAGCAGGAGTTCTTGGCTGAGTATGATTTCACGTGGGAACACAAGCCAGGAAGGCACAATCAGGTTGCAGATGCCCTAAGTCGCTGACACGTGGGAACACAAGCCAGGAAGGCACAATCACTTTGCCTCACTCAAGTGCAAAGTGAACTGCTAGGCAAAATCAAGGTTCAGGCTCCTCATGATGCCACATATCAGCAAGTGGTACAGCAAGTCCAGGAGGGTGTGGCAAGGCAACATTGGCTAGATGATGGTTTATTAAAGGCAACTGTTTGTATGTTCCTAGTATTGTAGGCCTTAAGAAGAAGATACTGTGAGAGTCTCATGATTCACAGTGGGCTGGTCATCATGGTGTTCAGAGGATGATGACCTTGCTATCCTACAACTACGACTGGCCAAAGATGGAAGATAACGTCGAGGCATATGTCAAGACATACATCACTTATCAGCAGGATAAGACAGAGCGGCAGAAGGAGGCATGTTTGCTGCAATCACTACCCATTCAAATCGTGGGTGTCAGTTTCTATTGTTTTCATTGGCAGGTTCCTAAAGGTTGATGGCATGGGATCTGTCCTAGTGGTGGTAGATCGATTCTCCAAGTATGCGATGTTCATTCCTGCCCCCTCATCATATCAAGCAGAGACAACTACAAAACTTTTCTACGAGCAGGTAGTTAAGTACTTTGGGTTGCCAAAAGATATTGTGAGCAATCGAGATCCTCGTTTCACTGGTTGGTTCTGGACCTTATTGTTCAACATGATAGGTTCAGAGTTGAAGTTCTCTACTACCAACTATCCTTAGACGGATGGTCGGACAGAGCAGAACAATGGCCTACTAGAGGAGTATCTTCGGCGTTATGTGACTGCAAGCCAGAGGAATTGGCTTGAGTTGTTGGATTCGGCCCAATTCTGCTACAATCTTCATAGGTCCTCTTCTACAGGTATAAGCCCCTTTGAGCTAGCTATAGGACAGCAGCCCTTTACTCTTAATGATGTGGCCAGAACTAGCTCAGGAGAGAGATGTCCAGTAGCACATCAGTTTGCCCATTCCAAGCAAGAGCGGCTTGAGGAGCTCTAGATAGCTTGAACAAGGCAGCCAAGCGGATGAGGAAGTATACAGACCAAGGCAAGAGGGATGTCCAGTTCCAAGTTAGGGATAAGGTGTTGTTGAAGCTTACTCCCCATATTTGGAAGAAGATTAACAGCAAGTCAGTATATCATGGGCTGGTCCTAAAGTATGACGATCCCTTCATAGTCGATGAGCCTCTAAGGAAACAAGCACGGTGTGCTCCCCCTACAACCAGAACTGAGTTCTAGTGTGAAGTGGAGAGAATCTTGGGCCACCAAACGCAGGGACAAAGTAAGAAGAACAAACGGGTTGAGTACTTGACTAAGCGGAAGAATGTCCTAGACAGTGAGGTGAGCTGGGAAAGAGATGTGACTCTGTGGAAATTCGAGAAGCAAGCGGAAGACTACCTATCTACCCTACCAACGAGGATGTTGGCTTCAACAGGTGGTGGTGTTTCGTTGGTCCCTTGAACATTTAGCATGCTGGAGTTGGTGGCACCTTACGCCAATTCCTAGCATGGGACTTTGGGGTGGTTGGGCACTCCTTGAGGTAAGGTGAAAGCTAAGAGGGTCAGCCTAGGTACGAGCCTACATGTGGGTCCTAGGGTGGACCAAGGCTTGGACTGGACAAAGGATGCTAGGCTACATGTTGTGGGCTCCATCAAATGGGCCATAGGCTTGGGCCAAGAGGCCCAAAACACGACACTTGGTCTTGGCCAAGTCTGCATGGCACTGTATGACACTGCGTGGCACTAAGTATCTAGCGACGTGTTGAACGTGAGGACGTGCCAGTGTGGCTCTATCTAGTTAGCCGAGCATTGAGATAATGCTCATTAGATCGTGCATGGCTAAGGATCGTGGGTAGATAAGACTTATCTAGATCAAGTGATAGATGATTGGGAAGATAAGGCTTATTAGGATCATGTCGTGGATAAGATCATGGGAAGATTAGTGTTATCATGCTATGATAAAAATCTTGGAGAGATAATGGTTATCTCCAAGCCATTGATAGCTGAGGGTGTTAGCTATATATAGACCATTGGGGTTTGTCATTTGTACTCAATGAGAGAGGAATCACTCAGAGAGAAAGAGTTAAACACTGTAGAGAGTTCAGCAACAGTTGTTCCTTTGTATTACTTTGTGTTAAATAATAGAAGGCTAGGGGAAACATTTTCATATGCTCTTGTGCCTCTTTTAAGTGTGTGAACTGTGTGCCTGTTTACAAATCTCATTGTGCAAATCCTATGTGTTCGGTTGGCTGAGGCTAAGTGTGACTTAGTGCCATCACAATGCGAAGTTTTGAGTGAGAAAATTAGCCTTGTGACTCCTACCATGCTAACCTCCCATGCTGGGTGCTCGACAAGCAACCTGCGTTGTGCTCCAACACACTGCTAAGCCGACGAATAGCTCGCTACGCGCTCACTGCTCCCTCTACCTTGCTGTAGAGGGGACGCGCTCCTTGCTGGGCATGCGCTGCGTGCTCCTGAGCACTGCTGGGCGACTGCGCAACACACTACGTGCTCTCGCTGCTCCCTCTAGCACGTTGTGCGCGCGTTGCTAGCCAGACAAGCAACATGTTGCGTGCTGCTAGCCCAACGAGCCGCACCCTGCTAGTCCCCTACCCCTGCTAGCCTCCCTCCCAAGCTTGCCTTATTAGCCTCCCCTAGTTGGCCTCCCTCCCAAGCTTGCCTTGTCAGCCTCCCTTGGTCGGCCTCTCTCTTTTGCTAACCTCCCTTGGTCGGCTGCCCTTCTTTGCCGACCTCCCTTCCTAGCTTGCCTTGCTAACCTCCCTTACAGGCACCAACATGGGCAGCACAACAAACAGCGAGCTGCGAGCATTGCTGGCTCAACAAGCAGCACGGTGCGCGTACCCCAACGCGCTGCTAGCCTCCCTCCCTTGCTTGCATCCCTTTCTAACTTTCCTTTTGAACCTCTCTTGTGGGCAGCAACGTGTGCAGAGCATGCTTGCAGGCAGCAACTTGTGTCGAGCCAAGCATGCTCCAAGTGTATTCCTTAGCCGTTTTTAAGCCCTTTTTGGTGGCCAATGCCTTAGCTGATCTTCCCATAGCCTCGCTTGCTGATTCAACGAGTCAGTGCAAGAGAGTTGGTGCAAGATGCCTACACCTCTATCATGCTTTTTGGTCGAGGGACTAGCGCCTAACCTCTTCATTGCCACCCCATGCAACTGTCAAGCATGTTGTGTGGCATAACGGTTAAAGGGCTTACCTGGCTAACATCCCTTGCTAGCCAACCTTACTGTCCTCCCATGCTAACCTCCCATACTGGCCGCTCGATGAGCAACCTGCCACGCACTCTAGAGCACTGCTCGCCAGACGAAAAGATTGCTGCGCACGCACTGCTTCCTTCAACGCGCTGCTGGGTGGATGCACTACCCGCTAGGTGCATGCTGCGCGCTCCAACGAGCAGCTGAGCAGACGAGCAGCTCGCTGCCCTTGCGTCATACTCCAGCTCGCTGCTGGGCAGACACACGACACGCTATGCATGCTCGCTGTTCCCTCCAGCAAGCTGTGCGTGTGTTGGTAGCCAGACGAGCAACACGCCGCGCGCTGCTGACCCTACGAGCAGTGCGCTGTTGGCCCACTGCCAACCCCCCTCCCTTGTTAGGCTTCCTCCCAAGCTTGCCTTAATAGCCTCCTTTGGTTGGCCTCCCTCTCATGCTAACTTCCCATGCTAGGAGCTCAATGAGCAGCCCACCGCGGGCTCCACCGCGCTGTTGGGCAGACGACCAACTCATTGCACACGCGCACTGCTCTCTCCAGCGCGCTACTGGGCGGACACGCTACGCGCTTTAGCGCGCAAGTATCTAGACGAGTAGCATGCTGCGCGTTGCTGGCTAGACGAGCAGCACGCTGCGTGCTGTTGGCCCGATGAGCAGCACACTGCTAGCCTCCCTCCTTTGCTAGCCTCCCTTGGTTGGCCTCCGCCCCAAGCTTGCCTTGCTAGCCTCCCTTGATTGGCCTCCCTCCTTTAGTTGGCCCCCCTCCCTTGTTGGCCTCTCTTCCTAGCTTGCCTAGTGAACCTCCCTTAGAGGCACCAACATGTGTAGCACGACGAGTAGCCCGCTGCGTGTGCTGCTAGTCCGACGAGCAGCACACTGCGCACGCCCCAGCGCATTGCTAGCCTCCCTCCCTTACTGGCATCCCTTTCTAGCTTTCCTTTTGAACCCCCCTGGCGGGCAGCAATGTGTGCGGAGCATGCTTGCGGGCAACAACTTGGGTGGGGCCAAGCATGCTCTAAGTCTATTCCTTACGTATCAGTTGAACTAGCAAGATACATGGCAGAGAAAACTACTCCTTGAGGATTTAATTAATGTGTATACCTAAATTTTATGTTCTTAGGTAGTTAATGGTCTCAAATTCAGTGAGCAATAGTCTATTAGACATAATTTGGTACAAATATGCATACATACATCATGAAGTGTCAAGGCAAAGACAAGTAGCCTTATTATATTTCTTACAAGCCTCCTCAAGCAAAAGATCTTTAGAAGGTAACGTGGTTGTGGAATCAACGACCTTCATCATGTCCACTCGATGATACCCTCAAGGTCAATTAGTTAATCACAGACAATATCTATTATTCCACACATTATATATATTGTTGAGCTTGGTTAACTTTCATTATGTCCAAAAAAAAAAAAAAAACTTCCATTGTGTCAGGTCATAATTTTGAGCACTAACCACAGAAGGGGTCGAGTAAGTGATTGGTGAAGGTTTGTTTTAGGCTGATGTTTTGTTTATCTTTATGAGTCTGCGTAAGTTCTCCCTTTTTTTTCAATTCTCTCTCTCTTTTTTTGGTTCTACATTTTTTTTTATTTTAAATAATAATTGTATCATTTAAATTATTATTTTTATATTAAAATTTTTTCTTATTATTGTATAAATAAAATAACCCACACATTACACGTTTCTTGAAAACTAGTCTGCATAAGGGATAATACCCTTTTTAGTTCCAAATTTTTATAGATTTATACAATTAAGTCCCAAAACTTTTAATTTTTTTAATTAAGTCTTGTACCTTTCAAATCTTTTACAATCGAACCCTTTCTGTCAACGACCGTCAGTCAAACCATTTAAAACGTATTTTGACAAAATGGATATGAATAAAAAAAAAAGTGTAAATACCGCCTCTTTTGTATTTATTTGTTATAGTATTTTTAAAAATAATTAAAATACCAAATTTAGGAGTTTTTTTAATTCACTTTCATTTGATCAAAGTACTTTTTAAATGGTTTGACTAACAGTCATTGAAGGATAGGACTCGGTTATAAAAGAATTGAAAGATATAAGACTTAATTGAAAAGTTGAACAATTTATGATTCAATTGAAAAAAATTATAAAAATTTAAGACTAAAATTAGTATTATTTTGTGTGCATAATAATGCTTAAAGTATTATCTGCAACAAATTTAAACTTAGGGGTCATTTAGTTTGTAGTCTGAAATCAGAATCGTAATTGGAATCGAAATTGGAGTAAAGCGGAATCGGAAACGGAAATGGAATAACTAGGCCCCGTTTGTTAACGATTCTGTTTCCTGTTTTCTGTTTATTTTTCACAAAAAAAACAGGAAACATGTTTGTTATTGATTTTGTTTTCTGTTTTTTGTTGAAAAGTTAAAAGTGTTTTTCAAAGAAAATAATCAAATTGGGAAAACAATAAAAATAGCTTTGCGATTTTGTTTTTCGCTTTTTTTTCTATACTTTCTCTCACAACATTTTCTTTCTCTATCCACCATCTTTACCATATCTCGCTTTACTCATCCTCTCTCTATCCCTCTATATTTTTTCTCTCACTACTCTTTCTCTCTCTACCCTCTCTATCTATTTTCTCTCTCTACTCATTCTCTCTCCACCATCTTTCTCCCTTTTCAATCTCTACCATTCTCTCTCTACCCTCTCTCTTTATTTTCTCTCTCTACTCATTCTCTCTCTACCCTCTCTCTCCTTTTTCTATCTCTATCATTCTCTTTCTACCCTCTCTCTCTATTTTCTCTCTCTACTCATTCTCTCTCTACGCTCTCTCTCCTTTTTCTATCTCTATCATTCTCTCTCTCCTCTCTCCCTTTTTTCTATCTCTACCATTCTCTCTCTACCCCCCTCTCTATTTTCTCTCTCTACTCATTCTCTCTCTACCCTCTCTCTCCTTTTTCTATCTCTATCATTCTCTTTCTACCCTCTCTCTCTATTTTCTCTCTCTACTCATTCTCTCTCTACGCTCTCTCTCCTTTTTCTATCTCTATCATTCTCTCTCTCCTCTCTCCCTTTTTTCTATCTCTACCATTCTCTCTCTACCCTCTCTCTATTTTCTCTCTCTACTCATTCTCTCTCTACCCTTTCTCTCCTTTTTCTATCTCTATCGTTCTCTCTCTCCTCTCTCCCTTTTTTCTATCTCTACCATTCTCTCTCTACCCTCTCTCTCTCTTTTCTCTCTCTACTCATTATTTCTCTACCCTCTTTCTCCTTTTTCTCTTTCCACCATTCTCTCTACTAATTCTCCTTTTACCCACTCTCTCTCTCTCTCCTTTTTCTCCCTCAACTATTCTCTCTACTCATTCTCTATATACCCGCTCTCTCTCTCATTTTTCTCTCTCTACCATTCTCTCTTCTTTTTCTTACTCTATCATTCTCTCTACTCGTTCTCTCTTTGTCATCTCTCTCTCTCTCTTTTTTCTCTCTACCATTCTCTGTCTACCCAGATTCTCTCTCTTTCTATCTACCCACATTCTCTCTCTCCTTTTTCTCGCTCTATTATTATCTCTCTACCCTCTCTCTCTCTCTCTCCTTTTTCTCTCTCTATTCATTCTCTCTCTACCCAGACTCTTTCACTTTTTTCTTATTTTACCATTCTCTCTACTCATTCTCTCTCTACCCTCTCTCTCTCCTTTTTCTCTCTACACTCATTCTCTCTCTACCCTCTTTCTCTCTCTCTCTCTCTCTCCCATTTTTCTCTCTATATTTATATTCTTTTTACCATTTCTCTCACTATCCTTTTTCTATCTATTTTTTTATTCTTATAGAAAAAAAAAACAAAAATTGACAGCAATAAACACAAAAATTCAGCAAACAGCAAAAACAATAAACAGAAATTGAAAAGCAAAAACAAAAAACTGACAGCGTCTCCAAACGGGCCCTTTATTTCATAACATAGTTGGTTTACTTAAGAATCAAAATCGAAACTCATTGTAGTCGTTTGTTTTAATTTGGATTTGAAATTAATGTCAAATATATAATAATATTTATTTCGGGATAAAAATAAGGGAAATTTTATTAAAAAATTAAAAAAATATTGAATATCAAATTGAAAATGGTAAAATACTAATTTTAATATAATTTCAAATTAAAAATATTAAATAATAATAATAATAATAATAACACAATTCAATTCACAATAATATCATAAATATAAAATCCAAAATAAAAAATTAACATAAAATTATTATTATTAAGATCAAATTATTATTTTATTATTTTTATTTTAAATTCTATATTAAATTTATCATTTTGGATTTTTTTTAAATTTTTCTCTAATATGTTATTTTGTTCAGATTTTTGTTGAAGTTTTTTTTAAATAATTTGGTAGTGGATCATTAAGTTAGTTATAAGAAAAATGAAAATGATTGATTTGTTGAAAATAAGAATCATGATTTTTTTAGATGTCAGAATTATATTCTTAGATTCAGAAGAATAAAAATGAAATTTTATAAAAATAAATATTATAATGAAAATTAGCTACTTAATTATCATTTTTATATACTAAACATCCTCTTAATATAACCGAATAAGACTGAAAAAAATAAAATTACCGTCTTACCCCGTCGGTTCCAATAAACGCACTCTTGGATTTATGTGTCGCTGTTGATTTGATGGAAATGCAACGGAGTGCGGTAGTTTTAGCCAAGTTACTGTAACTTTGCAGTGCTACCGAAACCTAACTGGAGCTGTTTGGGAGCTGTACAAAACGAGCCTTGGCGGTTGGTCCGCAGGGTAGACGGTGCATCTGGCACTTGCCGATCCCATCGGACTCTATGATTTCGTTGTCCCCGTGTTGACAGTGTCCAAGGTAATGCCCCTCTCTCTCTCTCTCTCTCTCTCTCTCTCTGATTCTTTTCACTTGAATTGGGTTCTCTTTTCTTTGTTGTTTTTTTTAAAAAAAAAAAAACAATTTGGTTTTGTTCTACATTTATACGCATCAATTTCACACGCATATAAATTTCATTAGAGGGAGGGAAGCGGACTATTTCCGTTGCTATTACGGCCTTCAAGCCCATTATCTAAATAAATGATATGTGTGAGTGTGTGAAAATTGTTAGTGGGGGTCTTGCTCTTGCACAGAAATTGCAACTAGCGAGTTAGATAGGCCCGCCCTCTCAGTTCCACTGAAATGAAATGAAATGAAAGAATTCTGAGTTCCATTTGCACTATCTTATAATTTTTTTTTTTTGTTTTGGTTCGTCTGATCTCAATAAAAAGACTAAAGCAATTATTTGTTACCTGAGCTGAAAGAAATACTGGGCTTTTTCTGCAGTTGCAGTTGGACGGACTTCTGTTGTGAGTGTTTCTTATGGCAGCTGTTGACCCTTCACCTTCTCCGGATATATTAGGTTCTGCACCAGCTATTTAACTCTAAACTAAGGCCCATTACTTTACTTTTTTGGTTGGTCTCATATTTTTATTTACATTTATTTATTTGTTGTATGTTGTCATTGTTCTTCCAGTTCGAGGACCAGACGGATTTAGTGTCTGGAATGGCCCACCGTTTGCCGATGGTCAACCTAGTATTAAGTTGGAGGCTGTTCCCTGCAGTAATGCGGCATTCAGTGAAGATGGTTCTACGCTCATTGTGATGAAATCAAATTCTGTCATTAGTGTATATGATTGCAGTAACTATATTGAGACTAGATCTTTTGAGGTCCCCAATGTTCTTGCTGCTGCTGTGTCTCCCCGTGGGACTTTCCTTCAGACTTTCCAGAAATCTTTGACATCCCAGGACAAAAATGTACTTCTGTGGAACATTGCAACCGGTGTTCCCGTTTTTCAGCTATTTCAAAAGAACATGAGTAAAGCCACGTGGTACTTTAAGCTTTTTCCAACTTTTATTGTCATTGCTGTGGATGACAACACTTTGCAGTATTTATTTAATTCTATTGTCCTTTCTATGACATTTACGACATTGATAGTGTTCATTTGACGGCTATTCCTCAAATTCTGAGATTTTAATTTCCTGGTGCCGATGGTCCTGCAAAGAGTTTAAATGGGTTGTTAACATTTATTATTCCAGATGTTCTCTCTCTGTTTCTACCTCCATTCATTTGTATGCAATTCTTTGTGCAACTTTTCTGTTGTTGATATGTGTGACCTGCAGGCCAGCTGTTCAATTCAACTCTGATGAAACTGTTGCATGCCGTCTGGCCACAAATGAGATACAATTCTTTGATCCTCAAGATTACTCCAAAGGGATAGTACATCGGCTAAGGGTTCCTGGTGTGGCTGCAATTGAGCTATCAAGGGTTCCTGGATCCCATGTGGCAGCATTTGTTCCAGAGTCTAAGGTGGGTTTTGGGTTGACATTTATGCTAAATTAAGGACTAACATAGTATTGCATGGAAGCATAAACATATGTTTGATACCAAGCATGCTGTCACCACCATCATGGCTACTTGCTTGACTCCATGTTTCCGTGTTTCCACTTGGTTTGCTCTTGCAGTCATGGTGATAATAGATATGCTGTAAAAGAAATTTCTTTTAAAACATGAATCTTGTTTGACAACACGAGAATTTATTTGAAGCTTCAAATTGCTGGCATGTTAATTGGTTAGATGCATTCTTTAAAATCATTTATGTTATGAATAGAATTCAATTTTTTTTTTTTCTTTTGTAATCCATGTGGAAATTGTTATGGTTCCTTCGAGTTGGCAGGCGGAACCAAATTGTGGCATGTAAGACATCTGGGGTATATGATTTTGTACCTTTGTATGTGGCATGCAGAATTGAACTGATGTATTTTTTCATTAGTTTATTTGTTCTATTTCCATGACCATAAATTTTCACGTTAATCTTGGATTTTACAGGGGAGCCCAGCCAGTGTGCAGATTTTTTCTTGTGAGAAAGGCCAACAAAGTCAGGCTGTTGCTCGACGGAGCTTTTTTCGTTGCTCTACAGTGCAATTGAGTTGGAATCGTGGTTCTACTGGGCTACTAGTTGTGGTGCAGTCTGATGTCGATAAGACTAATCAAAGTTACTATGGAGAGTCCAAGCTGAACTACCTCACAAGTGATGGGACCCACGAAGGACTTGTGCCACTTCGTATGTTCTCGCATGGTCCGTTAGTTCTTTCAGTTCATTGCAACTTTTGATTATTGGATCTGTTTACAGGTAAAGAGGGGCCTATTCATGATGTACAGTGGTCATATTCTGGTTCAGAGTTTGCTGTTGTTTATGGATGTATCCTTTTTGTCTCTTTGACTGTGTTCTTATATGCACGTATATATAAATATGTGTGTGGTTTTGTATGCGTGTATATATATCTAAGGACCATTCATCTACTAAGTGAAGAAAATATGTTGCATCTGCCCTGCCCGGTGTTCGTCTAAGGTATGGTCATATTCTGATTATTGGATGTTCAGTACCTGAGGTGCACCGAGGCACAAAGTGCAAGGCGCCGAGAGTCCAGCACTTTTTGGTTGCTTGGTGAGGCGACTTCTCTTGGGCAAGGTCCAAGAGTCGCAGAATCTCTACGTGTAGAAGGCGCTTGAAAGGCACGCCTTTTGTGAAAACATAGAGTTTTTGCAGAAAGCCTAGTATTGTTACTGGAATATCTGTTTTTGCTTGAAACACAGGGATTTCAATCAAGAAAATCCTTATGATGATCTCATGCAATTATGGTTTACGCAATGGTACTCTCATGGCTAGTTTTTCCACCATGACCATGTCCTGTCTAAATATCTTTCTTGAGATTGATGTCATGCTTCTGTGGAAAAGTATATAAATTTGTTTTTCTTAATTTTACTTTGCGTACACGTGATCCTTCCTCAGATTCCATAGTGTGGGAGCCTTGAACTTTTCATTTGTACAATTCTGGTTCAAGTTGTTTCGTCATGCTTCCCTTGACTTATTTTAGTTATGCCTGCAAGTGCGACTTTGTTTGATAAGAAGTGCAGACCTCTGCTAGAGCTTGGGACCGGCCCATACAATACTATCAGATGGAACCCAAAAGGAAAATGTATCCTTTGCATAAAGAGAAACATATTAACTTGTTAACCCAGCTTATTTGTTGTTATTTGCCCCTATGTTTCGTGAGCTTAACACATTGGTCCACAGTTCTATGCTTGGCTGGTTTTGGCAACTTGCCAGGTGACATGGTATGTGAATTTAGATGAAATTCTGGTATTTTGCTCTACTATGAGAACATTTGAGTCTTATCTGCTATTTTTTTATCTTCCACCTGCCCAGTCTTTTAGTCCTATTCTCTGAGCAAAATGGTTGCTTATTGATAGATTTGTTTGCTGATGTGATCAGTTATCTAGCTTGTGCCATTAGTCAATATTGCACTGTGTTCTTTTCTCAGTTATGTATGCTCACCATTGCTTTTGCAAAGTTCTTTGCTCTTGGCTTGTGATTTCTAGTATTTTGCACTTGTTCTTTTGATCTCACTTTTACTTAGCAAATTGAAATTCCTAGTGGTCTAGGAAATTTATTTACTGAAATTGTCCCTTTTTGTCTTTGTGGAGCCCCTTAGAAGGAGGAAATACCTTCATTTTGTTCCTTTTTTTTGTACCATGGAACGATAATCTTTTGAGATACTTGTTTGCTTTTTTTAGTTTTTTGTACTCTAATTGAACGGCTTTGGGAGGGTTATCTGTGTGACGAGTGGAAGGACGAGACTTTTTTTTAGTGGTTCTCATGTCTTAATGCGTCCGTTTTCTCCTCTTTGTAATTTCTCAAATGGTGGTGATTTTGCAAAGCCAAAGTACAATTATGCCTTGACTAGTGGTTGAATAAGTATTAATTAGTGCCCGTAATATTACACCTATCATTTTTGCTTTTGAGACCAAAAAAAAAAAAAAAAAACAGAAAATTGGGAAAGCCTAAGTACAGCAATAAGGTTGGCCTTTATTAATTGGATGGTAATGGGTTCAAGGTGCGGAATGGGCTCTTTGCAAAAATGTAAGCAGAAGACAGCGTATGATAACGACTCTCCCACAATCCTCATCAAGTGGAAAGCCTCATAGATGCCATTAAAGCCATTTGTTTTAGTGTTGGTATAATGGTGAAGATGGTGGGTAGCTGATAAATTTCGGAATTTAACTTGGTGACATGACATATCTGGCCACTTAATACATTTTGATCAGTTGGGTGCACCAGCTAGGATAGGTGATGTGGTAGTCCTAGAACACTGAATAATTACTCATGTCTCTTATAGCAGTGACCTAACATCCTCCCACATCCTTTCAATTATTAGGTCTTGGCTGTGCTAAAGATGTCATACCCAGAGGCATAGAAAAATGACATTTCTTTCCCTTTTCCTTTTTACATTGTTTTAGCCCCAATATGATTGCAGGCATTCTGGGACTACATAAACAAAAAACAACTTGGGGCAACTAGGGCTGAATTGTCTGTAACAAGTGAATGGTCCCCAGATGGGAGCTATTTCATGACTGCCACAACTGCTCCAAGACTACAGGTCGACAATGGGTATGATGGTCATTGATTATTTCCTTAACTTGCAGGTCAAGGGAAAGGGTGTCTCTCATTGTTTATGTGATTTTTTCTTTACGACTTAATAATACCTCTGTTATTATCTGTAAAAGTATTAGAAGTGCAAAATATATTTATTCACTTTTACTCCCATTGGGTCGGTTTTTTAGTAGCTGACAGGGTCCAATTGAAAATGGCATAAAAAGGATTTTCTTGCCCTTTCTGATTGAATATCCAGCCTTGTGAGATAGCATTTATTGTTAATATAAGAAATCAGCAGGATGATCAGTGATCCATATGTTTTCAGTGAACTTATTTGTCATGGTAGCAACAATAATGCATTGTACATTTTCATGCTCAACGGACTATTTCAAGCAGTTTTATCCTTTCGATTTTCTTGAAATAGCTCAAGAACTGCCACGTATTAATGGTACTTTAACTGCTAATTTTGGTCTTTAATTGTTCACCTCTTACCTGTTGTAGCTGCATCCTAAAATCCTTTCTCATTGAAGTATTTTAGTATATATGGCATCAAGTATAGAATGCAGATATTAGATTTTGTTCGATGTATGCCAGGGTCTGCACATGTATCAGTTGTTGGTCAATATATTTGCAAGTTTTTTGCCATTAGTTTAACAACACATTTCTTGGTGATTTTGTTGTTGTAGGATTAAAATTTTCAACTACAATGGATCATTGCATTTAAGAACAATGTTTAACAAGTTGTATCAGGTTGGTATTGCAAGTAGGTATTTATTAGTGTTCTGTTGTAATTCTTTGTCAGCATTTCCAGTTATATATTTCTTGACTACTTTATACAGGCTGACTGGAGACCACAGTCACCAGATGGATTTGATGATATTACAGAAATTGTTGAGTCTCTTGATTCATTGAAAGTTGAAGAAACTAAATCACAAGGTTTTATCCCTCGTTTTGTACTTCAAAACCTGGTTGGACTGTGGAAAATTTATTACCTAAATATTCGGTTACATAAATCTTCTTGTCTTTTTCAGGACAGGGAACAGCCTCCAGGAGAACTAGTGCAAATCCTTCAACTCAGAAACCTGCGGCATATCGCCCACCACATGCCAAAAGTGCAGCTGCCATTCAGGCAGAGGTAATGGAAAACACTTGCTCTGCTTTTATCGATGCTTGTCTTTTCTTAAATTGTGAATTGGGTGGGTGTAACGGGCGTAATCTGGCTGATGAGAAGAGGTAAATGCTCCGCTTTTAGTTGAACTTCCCCTTTTGCTTGTTGCGTGATGAGACAGTACAAGATCCATTACTAGTTATGTAGAACAAAGTGTCAAGTTCTGCCACTCTGCAGATACTGGCAAATCACAGAATATCCTTCTCATGCATAAGGAAACTCTCATCTGCCCCTGCATTCAAAACATATCTTCAGTAAACCATATATGCCATGACATTTTGGCTACAAGGACACTAAACTGAATGCATCACTTCTTGAAAGAAATATAAAATATGTTCATGTTTGGCACCTCCATAACGCATCTTTTAGACGTGGACTTTCATTGCCCAATAACCTATCTGAAAATCGGGTGGTTTTTGCAGAGTTATTTTAATTGTAAAAGTTCAATTATGAAGATTTTCATTGTGGAGAAAATTGCCCCCAACTTATAGGCCATTTTTTTGTTTCCATCTTTCTCCATTAATGTAACAAATTGAATGCAGCTGATCACTTGCTTTCATGGCTTGTTTTGGCTAGGATAATTGCAGCTGTAACAATTTTCACTTTTTGTTTTGGTTATTTCTTGCATTTGTTCTGATGATGTTTTTCTGTTTTGCAATTACAGTTGTTTGGAGGGAGCTCCACTGAGTAAGTATCTTCTCTTGCATCTTTCATCTACATGTTTGGATTTTCACTAATGCCCATAAATTTGTTAATGGACAGACAAGCAAGCAAAAATGCGCTAAGAAACAAGAAAAAAAGGGAGAAGCAAAAGGAGAAGAAAGCTGCTGAGGCTGCTGCTTGTGCTGAGGGTTCATGATGTAATGCGAAATTTGCTGCAGACAGCTTCTTAAACTGCAGGGAATCAGGTGCGAATTCAGCAAGAAGAAAAGAAAAGGACCCATGATGAGCTTAGAAAGAAATTGTGTTTAGTCTGAAAGAAATTGAGGCGGTCAAATTGAATGGAAGCGAGCAACAGGAAGCTTTTTTCCAGTTCTACAAATTGTTTTGTTAGATTACTTGATGTACCATCGAAATGGAAATTGATAGTCGCGGTATTTTCGCCACATGTAACATCATGACGGCAGTGTTGTGCTTTTTAAGTCCTTATGGATGTTTCAAGGAACTTAAAAGAATAAAAAAAAATGATAATAATAATAATAATAAAAGAGAGAAAGAAAAGATATAGATGATGCCCAGTGTTTTGGAATGCTTATCAACATGGGTTAAAAGTTCCCAGGCTTTTTGTTCTGCAAATGTCTTAATATTATTGTTTTATACTGAAAATTTATTTATAGAAAAATTGGATATACATTTAAACAAAACAACAAAAAAAAAAAAAAAAAAGGAAAGCTTGCAACAGAGTCTCGGAAAATAGAGATTAGCCTCCACCAAGTCGTAAACTTTTATGGATATTCTCAATGAAGTTCTCTATAAAAGTTTATGGATATTCTCAATGAAGTTCTCTATATCTTTTTGATTTTCGATTTGAGTTTTAAACTTGTACATTTTATTCTGTCGGAGTTCTTTTGTGGACCGTCGTATATATGGTCGACTAAACGGAAACCATCATGTATGAGTAACAAATCCTCTCTTATCTCGACAATTAATTCCGAAAATCTGATTCCTAACAAAAAGAACTTATTGGACATGTAACCATGTGAATGTAATTAGTATACAATGATTTAAATTGTTAAATTGTGAAATGATTATATAATAATTTATATTATTTAATCGTAAAAGATATGTTAAATTTAAAATAAAATAAATAAATAATTTATTAAATATTGTTAAATTGATTATACACACGTTATCCTTAAGTTTGCAATTAGCATTGGCCAGCATGTTTTTAGGTTTAAGATCTTCATGGTACACATTGGCGGCAGCCCCCCAAATCGAGGAAAAAAAGATAAAGTGGATTGTCGATACGGAAAAGTTTTAGAACTACACAAATTGTTTCGATTTGTTTAGTCAAGATGCATTAAAAATAATTAATTGTTAGATTTTTACAACTATTTTACAACTATATATATATATATATATATGTGTGTGTGTGTGTGTGTGTGTGTGTGTTGTAAAACAAAAAAGTGAAACGTATGTTATGTTTTTTTTTATTACTTTTATTACCTATGTAATTACAAAAAAATGGAGAATTAATTACTTTTTATATATCTATCCGAATAAAATTTTTGGACAAAATTTTGTGCAGCTCTCAAATCATTCCTTTGTCGACAATGGCCCCATCAACAATGGGTCAACAACCACTTTAGTTGTTACACGTAAGTGGCTACAAGGCACATAACATGACATATGACAGTAATTTATAACAAAATAATATAAGAATATATAATATGTGATAAATACACAATTAATTTAATTATATTTAATAATTTATTTATTTATTTATTTTAATTTAATATATTTTTATCATCTAATAATCTAAATTATTACGTACTCATCACGTGTCCACTTATTATGTTGCCAAAATTTGTCTATGATAGCACAATTTAACAACCTTTTAAAAGTCTATCATTTAAATTAACCAAATTGACAGTTCACACTTTACCATGATAAAATGTACTAAATTCGCAACTTAAATTTATACTTCTTTTTAGACCCACAAAATAAAAATACAATACAAATATATCAGTCATCATTTTTTACATTGAGATCAAGAATCACATAAACTTTTTTTATTTGGAGAACTCATCAATCAAGTATTGATGAACACAAGCGAGCTTTCCTTACACTTAATCACAATATTAACGAATCTATAATGTACTTTTGCACTCTTCACAATAATCCCTCGCAGCCAGGGGCATGCATCAGCAAGAAAAGTTAATATGGGTAAGCATGCTGATTACTATCCAAATTACCACTCGAGTGATACTCAAATCTATACTTAACCCTAGTAAAATCTACATAATAAGTCATGTGATGCTTGACATTGCCCCTTGAAATCTAACGTTGTTTTGGCAAATGAAAGATGGAAAGGTCAAAATTTCAAGTTAAAGTTCAAAATTAGATTTTTTTTTTTCTTGCCCATGTTTTGAAGCAAAATATGTATCAAAATTGTAATTAGTTTATAGAATCAGTCTTATTCATATTTTCAGATTTTCTGGTCCGTGAAGAAGCACAAGGTCCATTTTATTGTAAGAAGTTATTAGCATGACCAGCCTTAAGCATTTAGGCAATAATTTGTAATGCATTTCTTCTCCCATCTAAAAGAGCTGAAATTTTCATTTTATCATGTTTTCTTTGTCATATAAACTCTAACCCTCATTTATAGATATATCAAACGGGTTGTGTTGTACCAGATACAACCCTCTTTTTTTTTAAATTCAGATATTTTATGTCATGTCAAGATATGACTTATTTATCTTTCGTATCACGTCGTACCTTGTTTAAAAATTTAGACAATAAGTTCAAATAGCATAAAAGTCCAAGAACTACGAACTCGTTTTGTACCATGTCTGAGCCATGTATTGCGTCGTGTTTGGGTCGATTCTCATGCTTAAATTGTTTTGTATTGTACCTGATCTATTCATTGTACTTAAACTGTGTCGTGCATGGTTCATAAATAAATAAACATACAATTTGATTAAAAGATAAAAAAAAAATTCCTTTTTAAAAATTATATATTTAAAATTGAGATTTAAAATAACCAATTACAAATAGTGAATATTTAGAATTTAACAAAAAAAATTCAAACAAAATATTTTTACATTTGATCTAATTAATAAAATTAAAATTTCAATTGAAATCCCTAAACTTAGATTAAAGATTTAATTTCATGTTATTAATGCTCAATATAATATAAAATATAATATAATATATAATTTCATGCAAATTCATTGAAATATAAATGAGTATACTTTATAAATATTATTTGATTCATGATTTAAAAAATGAAATAGTATATTATTATCTTAAATGAGAGTAAAAAAAATATAAAAAGTATTTCAATCATTACTCTTATTCTAATAACAAACGAACAATTGGCTTTTCAACCAAGTATGAGATTTGTTGCCTATATATCTATTTGATTTTCCACTAATTTTTTGAATGGACTGTGTCTGTGTTGGGTCGTGCCTAACCAATACCTGAGTCATTTCTGGACCGTACCAGAACTCGAGCTGTACTTGAGTTCGGACCGCACTTAGACACGGACTCATCATGAGCCGGGCCAGACTATGCCACCTTACGTGTCGCGTAGCCCGTTTGATGTGTTTACTCATTTACGAAGTTTTAGTTTCAATTTCATTATAAATATGAAACCCGCAAATATCATGCAATTGGTTCGGTTGGGAAAACTAGTGGTGGATCCAAAATTTTTTATTACTGCAGTAAATTTTATATAAATATAAAGAATTTCTGTTTTCGGCAAAATTCTTTATTGTCGCATATTCTGAGGCTCTAAATTATGGTTTTTTTTTTTTTTTTTTTGGTTTATGAGAAATTTGTCCATAATATAATAAGATATCTATAATTGGCTAATTGTTTATTTAAAAGAGACCTTGATGCATCCTTTTTAACACTACACAAAAAGTTCATCATTCTGAGAAAAAAAGAGGGATTATATATATTTTAGTCCTAAATTTTAATAAAATTTAACCTTTTAACATTTTTAATCCAATCTTACACCTTTCAGTTCTTTTATAAATTGGTACTTTTATTAATAGAAGTCAGTCAAACTGTTAAAATTAACTGTTGAACAAATGGAGATAAATAAAAAAAAATTATAAATACGGTTTCTTTTATATATTCTTGTTTTAATATTTTAAAAAATATTTAAAAGTCCAAAAATAATTAAAAATAGAAAAAAAATAAAAAAGCCCCAAAATACCCCACTATTACCATTTTCTGATTTTTGTCCTTTTTTTTTAAAAAAAAAATTGATGTAGGGATTTTTTGCCATTTTTAAAATATTTCAATTATTTTTTTAAAATATTACAACATGAAAATATAGAAGAAACTGTATTTAGGATTTTTTTTATTTATCTCTGTTTAGTAACGGTTAATTTTAACGAATTAACTGACTTCCGATAATGGAAGTATCAGTTTATAAAAGAATTGAAAGGTTAAGGGCTTGATTGAAAAAGTTAAAAGATTTAGTATTACATTGAAAAAATTTATAAAAATTAGGATTAAAATGAGAGTAATCCCAAAATAGAGATCGAGAAATTTTGGTCGGTTCAAGGAATAAAGAACCTTTTGCTGTGTAATATATTTGAATGCTTTAATTCTTCTAAAATAAGAAGTCATTAAAGAAAAGTTATTATTATTATTTTTGGTCTGTATGATTATAGGGTTATAGTTAAACTTAAAAATTTGAGGTAATAATTTTTTTATTATTTTGTGACTACTGCTTTTCATATTTATAATCACATTTAAAATAAAAAAATATAAAAATAAAATAAACTGTGAGTAAAGGCTAAATAGAAATCTTAACAAGAACAAAGTGAAAATTTAAATAGACGAAATAATAGAACACCATGATAACTCTTGCTTGTTTTCTTTTCTTCATACAATACCGCTGATTTGTACGTGCATTCGCCAGTGGGGGAAACCCTCAAATCAGCTTCACAAGTTGAATCCCTTGCGCACAACCAACGAGCTCTCTTAGGTGAAACGCCACCAGGCTAACGAGCTCTCTTACAATCTCTTGAGTCAGCCCTTAACTACTGTACAGCAATAGCTTTACAACCCAACCGAGAAGAGCATTGCATGCAGAGCCCAAACTGCATTTTTAATCCAGGAGGTTGAATTACAATGACAGCGAAAATCCACCCAATGATTAACTGTCATCTCAAGTCATCCATCATCTCTAATTAAGATGGCTCATTTGGAATTTAATTACTTGCTCTGCCACTGGAACAGTCCTTCACCTGGATGCCCACTGTGATGTCTAATTTGATATCATTGTGTCAGTAAACTGCAAATTGAAGTTAAAACTAAAAATCCAATTGATGATTTTGGACATATGGAGATCATCATAAATTTAATATGGAAAGAGACATAATAATACACAAGGTTTCAGATATACAGAAACAGCCTTATGGAAGAAGAACACTGGGAATAAATAGTAAAACGGTACATGAAAGGCACCCAACAGAAAAACTTGGAAGGAAAACTTTGCCATTCAGACAGATGGATTTAAGTGTCTTTTTGTATCCATTGCAACTGTGGTAGGAGAATATAAACTAGGCGTAGCAGCACTTTGGGAAAGCTCTTGGAGACCTGGAGGTGGCACAGTGAGAGGAGAGAATTCCCGGGCTATTCGCAAACTTGAATCAACAGAAGACTCAGTGGGTAGTGGAAGTGATGTGGTGTTGACTGTCTGACTATTGGAGACCACCTTGATGGGATAAACTTCAGTGACTTCTTCAGTGCCCTCATCCAAGTATACAACATCTTGCATGGTAAGCTGGTGGTATTCAACAACCTCCCTTAAGAAGCGGTTCTCACGAGCATATACTGAGTTCTCATGTGCCAATCGAGCCTTCTCAGCTAACAATGTTTCAAGCTGAAGTCGTATCTGAAGGGAAGGGGGAAAAGGACATCAAACATTAAACTCTTTCACAAGAAGAGTACATCTCTCTCCAAAAAACATTCAGCCAAAAATGACAACAAATTTTCTGTATTACTGATAACAAATTGCAACAAATTTCACTTCCAATCAAAATGTAAAAAGAGTCCATGTTCATATGGTCATCAGCTTGTCATATTTAAGAGGGAAACTGCAGTCAAACCGCAAACGTTGATCAGAACTTATTACGAAAATAAAAACCCGCTCAGACCTGACTTTAAAATCCAACATCAAGCAGACAAAAGGATAACCGAGCCCGCTCAGACCTGTCAGCATATATACTGCCATTGCAGAAACAATAGACATAACCACACAGGTTGCTTGTGTGACCAGAACCTGGAATGGTTGTGAAGTCCACAAACGGCTATATAGAAAATGAGATAGTGTCAAAAGATGCGTATGTTTTTAAAGAAAAGCAAATTGCTAAATGGAGAGAAAGCTAGAATGCGATCCTCCACAAGATTTTAGGTTTGTGCTGAATAAATACAATCCATTTTTTTGGGATTGGTTACAGAATTGGAATTTAATTAGCAATCAGACAATAAAAATGAAATTGGATTTTGAATTCCATGAGTCCATATGATGAGAATAATATAACTCTTCGACTGTGGCAGCACAAATGTCAAGATGGATTTTTCTCTAGCATTGTTCTAAAAAAAGATCACTTGGATATTATGCCATGAAATAGACAAGTCTAAATGGCATGCTAACACCAGCAAAAGTTTTTAAATTTTTTATAACAAAAGTGTGGTGAGCTGACGCTATCAATGAGCACCTGTATCCTAGTTACAACATCCCTTACCCCAACCAAGGATGAATAATGAATCAAAATGAAAATTGATGTAGGATTAGTATCTCTTTCTGTCTGCATCAAAAATAGTTTAGAATATAAGTTTAGCATGGTATTCACTAAGTTTTCAGTTGAGTTTTGGTGTTATTATTTAGCAATCCTTAAAGGAAGAAAACTGTTAGTGGTCCATTAAAACCTCGTTCATTGCTTCAGCAAGAAAATTATTACATCGGAAGACTGTTTAGGCCCACCTTTTCGTTCTATGTCTATAGTTATTCCAATGCCAAAAGTTCCAGCAATTTTCTGATATGTTTCCCCAAAATCAAACCCAGTACACTACATATTCCTAATATTTTCCTTATAATGACAGGCTCTATATCTTATTCAGAAATAGCAAAAATGTCTATCATATAAAGTAACATCTAACAATTGGGCATCTCATTAAGGGTTTGGTGTCAAGATTCAAAAATTTCTGTGAATTCTATAAACAAGGAAGCCCTCCAATAGTATTCTTCATCCAATGCTATGACAACTACAAAAGCAGAACCACAAGTTTTGGGGTCTTTTCAAATTAAAATATGGTACCAGACAATAACTGTTTGTAGAATTGTAGTTGAGAATTAAGGGAAAACTTTCCAGTTTATATTCTGTTTGAAAGAAAACTTTCCAATGAAATGTGGGATTAAGGCTTTGGTGTTATTGTTATTAATTTCCAAATGAAGTTATACTGATTTATCGATGATCAAATCGTCATCTTCAAGGTCATTCCAAAACAAAACTCAAAAAAAGGAGGGAAATATTCAAAATACATAGTCGAAGGAATTGCGTGCCAAATTATCATCCTCGCAGTTATTGTCCCAAAACCCAAAAAAAAAAAAAAAAAAAATTGAAACAAGAAGTAAAATGAATTGTGTACCAAATCATCATCTTCAGGGTTATCTCCCCTTTCACGATTCTCCCGAAGAATTTTATTTTCCTCCTCTAACTGAGCACACCTCTCCTTTGCAAAAGCCAAATCCGCTTTAACAGTTTTCAGTTCTCGAAGAAGAAGCTTCGCCTTAGCAGCCATTGCCATTGCAACCTGTTAAACAGTTCAAAGGAAAATAATCATTCCACCATTAAAATAAGTCATAATGTAAATTCCAGTCAAGGCACATATGCCCCCTGCAAAACAATTGGATATACCCATCCGTAATACAAGTGCTTGCATGTTTTTCCAGCACTGAAATTTCTGTTCCTGCTAGTTGCTAACCTTATAGAAAGCTATCACGAAGACATTTTAAATTTATTTATTATTATTATTATTATTATTATTTTAATAAAAAGGTTTTAGAAATGCAGAAATTCTGCTGGAAATGTGAGGATAGAGGTAAACAATGTCTAGATTGAAATCCATATACATGTAATCTGCTGGAAAAGTGGGGCAGCAGGGTAGCCTGGTTAATATTTCCTTAAGAAGATAAAAGGTGTTCAAGTGTCTTTCCCATGTTTCAGAACCACTTTAATGATGCTCTATAGTATATATAGAATATAAATCAGGCAGAATCTTTTTTCTCCCCATTCTGAAACTGCACAAGGCTAGGGCAACCCACAGACACAGGCAACCCACAAACGCACTATAGACTCATTATAAGAACCAGTGACACAGCTGCCACCTTACGTCGCGAGATGCCTTCAGTTGAAGTTCTATGTCAGTTTGCATCTGAGGTTGCATTTGGATCTGCCTTTGAGATGGCTGTTGTGTATTGCTATGACTGGTTCCTTGACTAGCTGCTGTTGACTGAATGGACTTGCTTCTAATGTGCTTACGAGTTTCTTGAATGATGCCAACAGTCCGATTCTCCACAATTGTTAGACCTTCCTGCAATAGTATAGTGAAACAACAGTGCACTGAAATGATTGCAACATGCCAGGAGGAAATAAGTAGAAATATATCGGAATATCAGTAGAAGGACAAATCAGATAAGAGTGTTTCCAGAAGAGGTGGAAAGAGTTAATACAGAAATCACAGGCAAATAAAGAGTAAAAGCCAAAGGGAGGCTCACCTCAACAGCACCGCCAATGTAACTTAAGGAGGAGGAGATTGCATTTAGACTTTTCTGCAATGTTGGACTATCGTTCTTTTGGTGGCTACCATAATTGGAATTTGAATTCTGATACAGCACACGAGCACAACATAAACAAAAAAAGAAAAAAAATTCCCTCAAAGGGGGTTCTTAAAGGGTAAATGAGAAATGAGTATAAGCGAGAAAGACTGAAAGCATATAATTGCGTTGGGACCCTGGTTTTAGTAGGGATGCGAGGGATGTGGTGGTGATGTTGATGTTGAGGGGGAAGAGGAGAAGGAAGAGGAGGATTGTCATCATCGACTTCGAGAAGTGATTTAGCTTTCCTAGCAAGATTTCCCCAGAATCCTTGCTGTTGCCGTTGATGTTGCTGCTGCTGGTGCTGGTGCTGGTGCTGCTGCTGCTGCTGCTTTGCGTCATTAAAATTTCTGATTGAGGCATGCTCTCCAACAAAGGGCTTGGAGTCCCAGCCCTACACAGTCCATAAAATAAAAACACTCAATAATGGATTCTTTTGTCCAAATACAAGTGCTATGGGCTCTTTCTTTGATCATTATTCCTAATAATGAATGCATTTACGTCTCAGTTAATTCACACAAATCAAAATGACAGAAATCAGCAATTGATTAATTTTTCTATCGGAGTAGGACCCCTGACTAAAAAATAGTGAAGGTGCGAGTAAATAATAGTACCTTTGAAGGAGGCAGAGCGGTTCGATTAGATATAGAAGAAGCAGACGAAGAAGAAGAAGAGGAAGAAGAAGAAGAAGTGTGGGGAGAAACGGGCTGGTTGTGAGCGTATGCAGAGGAGAGTGAGGAGTCCCTATGGTTGTAGGCGGCGGAAGATGCTCTTATTGCTTTGGCAGCAAGTGAAGTCGCCGTCGAAGAAGTATATGATGATGATGATGATGAATACAAAGAAGAGGAGGTGGTGGCGTTGGCGGTGGTGATGATAGTCCGCGTTGCTTTACTCTGGAACGCAGCGGTATAATCATTTAACTTAAACTCCTTCCCTTCATCAACCGCCACCACCAGCTTTTCCTCCTCCATTAAGCCGGAATTCGTTGGCTGCTGCCTCCGCCTGTATGCCATGTCTCCTCCCCTACCTCCCCATCGAAGCTGATTACAATCAGAAGAGCTGAATTAAAAAATAATAATAATAATAAAATCTGGGATAAGAGGGCCAAAAACAAGGAGGATGACGGAGGTCCGGCGGCGGCGGCGACGGTGGATCCAACAAGTCACAAAACCGTTGACCCTGATTTAATTCCCGTCTCCATCCTTTCTTGTCCGGTCCTCCTCTTCCTCCAGCATTCTCGGTCCTTTCAATGGGTTTTTTTTTTTTTTTTTCCCAATTTTAAGTTAATCATAACATAAAATCAAGATTGTTACACACAGACCAATTATTGAATCGAAAATATTAATAGGTCAAAATTTAATCAATTGAACTTATATATATATATATATATATATATATATATAATTAAATAAATAATAATTATAGATAATAATTAAATATTAATTTTTTTAATTTTAAGAATTAAATTAAAATTTTTGATTTAATTTAAGATTAAATTGAATTTATTAATTATATTTAATATTTAAATTATAATTTAAATAATATTTAAAATTAAATTATAATTTATAAATTTTAAAATAATACATGGATTGTTTTGTGGAGAGTTTTAGAGGAGAGAAAAAGAGCAGCTAAAGTCTATCAGAAAACAGAAAAAATGTGGACTGAGAGCAAAGCGGTGTCATTTATAGAATGGAATAAACTTTTTATTGTTTTTCTAAAAAGAAAATATGTAAACTAAACATAAACCTAAACCTAAATTCTAATCTTTCCACTTTATGCTTCATGTAGGGCGTCGCCACCCACCAAAAGTCTAAAACCAATTCTTTTCCTTATTCTTTGCTGCGTCTTCTACCTACAATGACGACATCAACAACAACCCGATTTTCTGGTGCTTCACCTCCACCAAAACATCTTCTACTCTTTTCTCTTTTTTCTTTACTGCTGTATTTTGCCTACAGCGCTGGTGCCATCGATTCCTATCTTTGCCACCAAAAGCTGATGCGCCATCCTCTTCCTTCTGCTCTAATTCTCTTCTTTTCTTGGCTTGATTTCCGCTTCCATGGTCAGTGCATACCCAGTCGGCAGACCCGGTCAAACTCAGATGGGTTCATAGGTCGAATTGGTCAGGTGACCGGTTTTTTACCGGTTCATTTAACTTTGAGTTTTAGGCTAAAATCAACCGGTTACAAGTCTGACCGATTGAATCGGTCGGTCCAGCTCGAGTTTAACAATACTACATAAAATACAAGACGTTTTTTTCTTTTTCGATTACTTTTTATTTGTTTGATACTGCCAACTTAAATCCTTCAATAAACCACTAGTATAGCAAAAAGATTAAAAAAATAATAAAAGGCATAATGGTCTTTTTAAGTTTAGCTGTTGTTGATTGTTAATTTGTTATTGTCATTACTAATTATTAATTGATATTATTAATTATTAATTATTATTCTTTTTTTAAATAATAAAATAATTATTTGACACAAGATGTTTTATGAAAGTATTTTGTCTAAAAAACCATTATGGGCGTATCATATTCTAAAACATACATAGTAGCCGCTTATCCATAAAAAAAAAAATGTTTCAAGTTGCCTTTTAAATCAATTGATGTTTGGGTGAGTTTTGAGCAATTAGCAACCCTCACAAAAAATAGCTTAATGATCAATTTCACCAAAAAAATTTTTGTTTTTCTTAATTTTCACTCAAAATATTTTTTTTTGTTAAGCTAAATTGATCCAATCGTCAAGTTTATCCTTTAAGTTTACTGACGTGCAGACAAATAGCTATTACCTGATAGAAAACTTGTATCATCATGCCACATCATAAATTTATGATGATGTGACATTTTAAAAAAATTAACTTTTTTATTATTGATAAATTAAAATAAATTTTAATAATTTTTTATTTTAAAAATACAAGAATAAAAAAATTTTATTTCTCTCCTTCCCCTTCCCTTCTTTGAGATTCTTTCCTCTCTCCTCCTTTTTTCTCTCCTCCCTCCTGCATGCTAGATCATTGAGTATTTTTTAGGCTATGTACCAAAATCTAAGTTTCTAGAGCCAGGTTTGCCTTTACCCCCTCTATTAATCTAATAATAACATCAAAGTTTTTCTTTTCATTTATTTTCCTACACCAATTGGATACGTATGTGGTACTTACATTTCCTTGATTAAATTTTTTAGGAGTTTTATAGGATACATGAACAGTTCAGGCGGAGGAAATGAGGAGATATGGGCAAGGAGAGAGAAAGGGAGGCAGGAGGGAGAAGAGAGAGGGTGGAGAGAGGGAAGAGGAGAGAGAAATGAAGTTTTTTTTTATTTTTGTATTTTTAATAAAAATTATTAAAAATTATTTTAATTTTGTGAATAATTAAAGAAAAAAATTTAATATTTCAAAATTTCACATCATCATTGATTTATGACATAGCATGATAATATGATGAGTTTTGTATGAGGTGGCAACCAATCATCATCACGTCAGCAAACTTAATAGCCACGTTAGTAAACTCAACAACAAATTTGATAGTTAGGTTAATTTAGTCTACCGAAGGGAATGTTGTGGACCGATTTAAAAAAAAATTGTGGGCGAAAATCAAGAAAAGTGAAAACATTTTGATGAAATTAATCATTAAGCCTACAAAAAATTTACTAAACACTCTTTTTGTACTTTTTAAAATTGAAATGTACATTAAACCAAAGCAAAACCAAATGCACTAAATCACTTTTTGATCCCACGGTTTGGCATTTAGTAAAATTATAAACAATTCATTTTTTTTTTTGGTTAAAATTAGTCCCTTCATTTACTCTATCACATGTTCAAGTTCCTTAATGTTAGTCTATCGTGTAATCGCTGACACATGGCATATTTTCATACTCCACATCAAACGATTAGTGAAACATCAAATTATACATATATTTTTTCTTTTTTGTTTTGATCTTTCATAGTTTATTATATTCATGCGGTCCAAAAGTTGAGAATTAGGTTTGGATTTTTTTTTAGTTTTTTGATCGTTCACACTTTATACTCATGCAAACCAAGAATTTTGGTGTGAAGGCTTACACATAATAATGTTTCAGGAACTTGTTGTTAATTAGGCTAATTCAGATGCCTTCATGATCCAACAACATGTAAGCACTGTTTATATGCGCTTTTTGAACCTAGTAAGGTCTGTCTGTCCCATTTGGAAGTTAGCTTGTCATTGGGTCGTGCTTTAAGTTGATAAATCGTCACATTGTAAGAACCAAGTCTCCTATTTGGAATGATCATGGGCAGACTTTATAGTCAAATGAATTGGTGAGTCAGGCATGATAACACTCAAATTGTTATTGTGCTTGAAGTCTTTTCTCATCTAAGGCTTCTAACTCATCTAAATATAGTCGTGCATTTTCTTCCTGCGTGAGACCTTCTTTGATAGACATACAAAGTGATAATATCTGCCTTTCTAGTGATATTATTGCCTCAACACCATAGACAAAGGCATAATGTGTCACTTGAGTAAGAATGCAATAAGATGTTTCATATGCCCACAATGCTTCAAGAATTCTGTAATGTCACTCCCTCTTTACTTTGGACGCCACTTTTTACAGAAGATTGCACAATGTCTTGTTAAGTACTTCAGGAAGACCATTAGCCAAAGTAATATATATGGATGACTATACTATTTGTAGGGAAAAGTAAGAGCCCAATACGGGGAGAACTTTGAGTAGGGTCTGAATAAACAATATAGAAGTAGGTTCTGACACCACATCTTAACCTAAAACCTTAAGGCATTAGGAATATGAGTTTTTATTACTTATAAGTTGTTCATTGTTCCCTTTCCTTTTTGATGTGAGATATTTTTAACACAACAATTCACACATGACATCCTAACAATCTCCTCCTCAAGTGTGAGTCTCTCAACATCGACCCTGCTTCACTTTAACGCGCACTACTCTACCAAGTCCAATAGCCCAATAGTGAGCAGTTGAGAGCAGGACTACTGAGCCTTAATCTGAAGTCATCACCATGCCAAATACTCCAAAGACCAAACTTGGCTATGTGGAACTAACGTGCGTCGTCGTCCTTTGTCAAACCAAACTCTAATACCACTTGTAGGAAAATGCGAGAGCCCAAAAAGGGGAGAACTTTGAATAGGGTCCGAGTAAGCAACATAGAAGTGGACTTTGACACCACATCTTAACCAAAAACCTTAAGACATTGAGAGTATGAATCTTTATTACTTATAAGTTACTTACTCTTCCCTTTCCTTTCCGATGTGAGATATTTTTAACACAACAACTGACACATGGCATCCTAACACTATTTGACGTTAAATTTTTTACAAAATTAATTAATCAAACTATTGTAAAATTGCTTCTTATAATCAATGATGATGAACCACGAAACCTCATAGCAATAAATTAATTGGGTTTGAATGAAATTAACAATGTGTTCTTTTTTTACTTATTTAAGTGAAATTGTTTCGACTCATTTTGAAAAATAATTTGTTACTCCAAAAAAGTAAATGTAACTCAAGAAAGATTTAGGCAAAGATCCAACCAAGTTGAGACCCTAACCTTCAAATGGCTAAAATGATATGGTCGGGTACAATGACTCTAGTGGTTGATAGATGTAATTGACATGGAACTAACTAACCTAACAAGTAAGAAAAAGATAAAATAAAATTAAGAATAAAAATACGTACAAGAAAAAATTATAGTAAATATAGTTAATTACAATGTTTAATGTTAATAAATATGAGAAATTATCTAAATCAACAGATCACTCAAATTAGTTTAGTTACATATTTGAATTCAACAATATGTAGTGAGCTATATTTTTTTAAAGCACCATATACATTTGATTCATTACTCAAAGGTATGGCAATTTTCATTGGAATGCAATTAGTTTAGTCGAGATAGATTATTTCCATTGATTTACTGTGTGTTTGCAATCAGAGAAAAGTTAGGGGAAAGTGAATTGAAAGAAAAAAGAAAATAAAATCAAATTTCCTTTGTTTGCATAGCAAGAGAAACTAAAGAGAATAAAACTAGGGCAATTAACGAACCAATACTCTCAATGAAAGCTTGGCTATTTGACTCTATAAAAGTTCTTTCAAGCTTCTTCAATAATGTAAATAAACAATACTCGAACTTTATCTCATGACTTGTTTACTAAACAAGCCGAGCTTGAACAAGGGGTTGTTTGGCTCATTTATGTTTGTGAATAGTTTGTTTACAGCTCAATATAAGCTCATTTAAGGCTCGATATAAGCTCATCTTAGAATCTAAAAAAAGCTCATTTGTAGGCTTGTTTATAGGCTCGAATGGAATAAAATAACACTCATATAATTACAAAACCCTACCTTTTAGGTTTTCCTTTTTTACTTCTCTCTTCCTTAGTCGCCCCGACCTCTTATCTTTCTCTCTCTTTTGTCTCTCACGATCTGCCATCTTGATATAAAAGTACAAGAAAGAAAATGAATACAAAGAAAAAAGAAAATAAAACCAACTTTTCCTTGTTTAAATAGTAGAGAAACCAAAGAAAGAAAAATTGGAACAAAATTTTCCTTGATCCCACACCCAACTAATTTCACTATAATTATAAGAAA
The DNA here is from genome assembly GCA_037832335.1 of Carallia pectinifolia. Taxonomy (NCBI): domain Eukaryota; kingdom Viridiplantae; phylum Streptophyta; class Magnoliopsida; order Malpighiales; family Rhizophoraceae; genus Carallia; species Carallia pectinifolia. The sequence goes on from CM075449.1 coordinate 14,018,885, forward strand.
ACTAAAATTACTAAAAAAAAAAAAATTGTAACAAAGATCTTTAATTTATAACTTGATAATAAAGTTAGCTGAATGTATTTATTCTCTTTTTTCTCTTCTTTATCCATTTGTTGTGCAATGAGGTTTATTTGTAATTTAGTAAATCAAAAACATCACTCTTTTTATTTCTTTTTTTTATAGAAAAAATTTTACTATTTTTAACCATTTTTTCCCCTTCAATTTTTCAAATTATCCAAACAATTAAAAAAAATTTTATTTCACATCACTTTCTTTCTCTTAATTTTTTTTTGTTTGTTTCTTTCCTCATATCTAGACACAACGTAAAATTATAAGAAAACAGGGCTATTTTTCCCCTACTTTATTTGCCTTGTTAGTTTTACTTTTATTTCCTTTGATGCACCAAAAAAGAAAAAGAAAACTATAGAAAACTTTATTCATTTCTTTAACTTGATTATAAAGTTACATGAATGCCTTTATTCTATATTTTGTCTTTTTTTATCCATTTGTCATATACTCAATATCCAAACAAAATTTTACCATTTATAACCATTTTCTTTCCTATAATTTACCAAGTATCCAAACAACTAAAAGAAAATTATATTCTTTAACATTACTCTGTTTTTGTCAATTTTTTTGTTAGTTTCTTTCCACAATGTCAATGAACATTCTTAAAATTTTGTGTTAATATTAAATGAATTTTGAACTTTATGTGTTTTTACAAATCTAGTATAACTATTAAAAATAACAATTTAGTTTTGTAAATATTTTTTTTTGTCACAAATCATTTGCATTGTTAAGTATACTAATGGATTTCATTAACTTACATAACTTGCGTGCCTTCATGTAAACTATTGACATGTGGCATTTCACGTGATATTTAATTGAAAATTTAAAAAAAATAAAATAAAATAAACAAGGGAAGAATCAAAATTGGAAAAAAAAATCTCTTTTTCCTTCTACTTTCCCACCTCTTAGCTTCATTCACTCTCACTTCATCTTCTTACACCCTCTTCCCTTTTTTTTTTTTTTAAAAAAATTTTGAGAAAAAACAACCAAGATATTGCATTCATTCACCAACTAAAACATCAAGATCAAGCAAGGAAGAGATCGACTAGATATTATCTTTAGCTAGTGTCAACACCCCCTACAAGTAATTGCAATCTTTGCTAGAGCATAGGCAACAACATTAGTCTCCCACAACATAGAAGTAATTAAATGCATTAGCTAGGTCCATAATATCATTAGCTAAAAGTCCTACCTGTGAACCAACTAGAGGAACACCATTTATCAACTTAACCGTTGCAAGGCAATTTGAGTCCACCACCACAGAACTAAAGGACATTGCCTAAGCTCTTACCACAACATCTTGTATTGCTAATAGCTCAAGGATCTTTAGAGTATAGCTCCCTTCTATAGCCTTTGTGACCATCAGAAGAGGAGAACCAATAATGTCCCTAAACGCATACCCCAAACCACCTTTCTGCTCACTCTAAGCAGCATCAATATTGATTTTCATAACACCGGGATTAGGAAGGTGCCAACAAGGACAAGCTGGGGAGGGAAACAGTAATTCAGGTAGCATGGCCCCATTTGAAGATGCATGCGTGAAGTCAACTAGCAACTTGGAAGCCATATCAATGACATTGTTAGGCTGCAGGCACTTACTATTGAAAATTTTCATGTTCCTCGCCTACAAGCTATCAATTGCAACCAAGCCAACACCTTCTTCTCACCACTTTTGAACACCTAACTTAACCATGAAACAAGGTCAACCTAATGAGTTTCCCTAAGTTTCAGGCCAAGGGGCACATGAACCAGATTGGTATTATTTTAGAACAAAATAACAAGGCATGAGAGATAGTTTCCTCCTTTAGGCCGCACATGGGACAAACTGGATCCACTTGAATTCCTTTTTGCATAAGCCTCTTACATGACGGAAGAAAGTCACGAATGGCTCTCCAAAAGAAGTGTTTAACCTTCTCAGGAACATTCAAACCCCACAAATTCTTCCAATCCTCCTTATCCAAGCCAAAACTCCCTTTCGACGAAGATGGGCCCACTGAGTTGGCTCTTGCTAGCTTGTAGGTGCTACGGACTGAATAATTACCGAAACAATCATGATGCTACACAAGCCTCTCTGTCGGGGCACTTAAGCTCAAAGGAATAGACTCGATTTGATTGGCTTCCTCCTCCAAAAAACTTTGTCGAATGAGATCCTCCTTCCACCATTTAGTATGATCATCAATCAAGTCCTTGACCAAGTCTGATTCCCATACAAGACAAGGAGAAAACAGTTTCAACCGTGATTGATTGGGAAGCCACTGATCATCCCATATATGCACGGACGCTCCATTTCCTATCAACCACCTTGAACATTCCTTGACTAAGTCTCTAGAGCGAAGGATACTCCTCCATGTGAAGCTAGGCCAACCAACAGCTGCCTCCATAAAGTAAGAATTTGGGAAATAACGGACTTTCAAGATTCGCATCAATAAGCAGTCTAGATCAATCAAGAGACGCCAAGCTTGCTTACCCAACTTAGCAAAGTTAAAATCTGCAAAATCCCGAAATCCTTGCCCCCCAACTTCCTTTGGACCCAAAAGCTTTTACCATGAAGCCTAATGGACCTTCTAATTGTCCTCATCACTCCACCAAAACTTGTTAGCGAATTTAGCCAATTGAGAACAAACAATTTCAAGCAATAAAAAAAAACTATGAATAGCCTATATCACTGCTTTTAGAAGAACTTCTTTCCCAGCCTTTGATAAAAGTGCTTCTTTCCAACCATTAAGTTTCTTTTGTACTCGATCAAGTAGCACATCGAAGACTTTTCTCTTTAAGTGGCCAATAAACATCAAGAGCCCAAGGTATTTTTGCGGGCCTGTAGGTATTGAAATCCCCAAAGAGTGATATAGAATTTTTATTCGAGTCCTGGACATTTCTACTAAAGACCGCTTTTATGTTATCCAAGTTCACTTTCTACCCCGAGGCTTGCTCATAACACTACAAAATGTCTTTTAAATAACCACACTCCTTAGTCGACGCCCCAAGGAAAAGCAGGCTATTGTCTGCAAAAAAAAAAAAAAAAAAAAAAAAGAGAGATACACAAGGCGCATTCTGACATATACCAACCTCGTTAAACGACTAGCTAAAACAACATGATTGATCATAGAAAAGAGACCCTCTGCACAAAGGAGAAAGAGATATGGTGACAGAGGGTCCCTTTGCCAGAGCTCTTAGTCGAGTAAAAAATCTCCTGAGGCACTAAATTAACAAGCAATGAATAAGACAGAGTCTATACACGCCTTATGACGAGCTGAACTCACCTTGGACCAAAACCCAACTTGAGCATAATAGACTTTAAAAAAAGTCACTCCACCTTATTGTAGGCTTTACTCATATCAAGCTTCACGGCCACATGGCCCTTCCTACCTCTATAGCGATGTCTCATGTGATGGAACAGCTCATAAGCAACCAAGGCATTATCAGTAATAAGTCAAACTGGAACAAATGCGCTATGGGCATCTGAAATGATTTGTAGTAAAATGATTTTCAACTGATTGGCTATAGTCTTCGTTATGAGTTTGAAGACCACATTACACTAGCTAATAGGAGGAACATCTTTACAATTTGTTGGGGAACCCACTTTGGGGATCAAGTAGATATTTGTGAGATTGAGTGGAGTAGGATCACCACCATTATTAAGCACTGTCAACACTGTGTCTACAACATCATCTCCAACAACATGCCAGAAAGACTAGTAGAAGGAAGCTGGCATACCATTGAGGTCAGGAGCTTTCGAAGGATGCATCTACTTGAGAGTTGAATAAACTTCCTTACACCTAAACAGCTAGCATAAGGACCAATTCATGGACTGTGTTACTCTCAGCTCAACTGTACAAAGAATAGGGTCCATATCCTGCAAGCCTTGTGTTTGGAAGAGATTTTTATAATAATTAGTTAACAAGTCTACAACACTAGAATCAAAGACATGCACCTGGCCTGCATCATCAATTAATCTCCCAATAAAATTCCTTTGCTTGTGCTTGCTCGTAGTAGTATGAAAGAGTTTGGTGTTGTGATCACCCTCCTTTAATCACACAGTTTGAGCTCCTTGTGACCACATTATTTCCTCATGTGTCAAGAGTTCATCAATTTCTACTTGGACAAGATGGTGTTCAGCTAAGTTGGATTCCGAGGGTTCTACTTATTATAATTTTTTTTGTGCTGCACATAATCTCCAAAGCTCTGAATTAATATTACTAAAATCTGTCTTACTCAATTGTGAGAGAGCTAGACCACATTTACGAACCACGTCCAATAGTCCACTTGCATTCAACACTTGATTCTGCCTTGCATTCTTCCACATCTCCGTCACCATTGGCTCGCACTAGGGATCGCAAAGCCACATATTTTCAAACCTGAACAATTTTCTCTACTTCCCAAGACCACCAGTATTAATATCTAATTTAATTTTCAGGACATTGTGATCTTATCAAAACCAAGAAAGATGAAAGACTTGAGCCTGTGGAAATGCCTCCAACAAATCACAAGAGGCAAAAAACAGTTGAGCCTTTCCAAAATATTCTCCTCACATTTTCTACCATTGGTCTTGGAAAATTTGCTCTCTTGAAACTGAACTTCATTTAGGCAACAAAAATTAATAGTAGAATAATACCCGTCCATATACTCCAAAGCTCTAGGCTTGCCACCTCTTTTCTCATGACTAAACATAACTTCATTAAGATCTCCTCCACACAAAGATGGCCTCTAGAGTTGTTGGCCAAATAGACTGCAGAGAAGATCCCATGTTCTGTATTTCTAATCCTCCTCTGGCTAGCCATACAAGCATATAAACCTCAACTCTAATTGATACCTGCTATCTATAGTAATTGCATCAATGTGGTGCTCAAAGTAAGATTGCAATTTAGGATTCATCAACTCAGTCCATAAAAGTGCTAGAACTCCACCCCGGTTCGTTTCCTCACCATGACAGTCAACAAAGAAACCGTATTGAAATTTTAGTGTATATTTTATTTTTTCCGTCTCTGCAATTTTGAGTCTGGTCTCCATGAGAAAGACAAGACTAGGAACATGAAGCTGAACCAGCTTCTTTATTCTATTAATTGTTTGGGGCATCCCTAAACCCCAACAATTCTAGCTCAAGATACTCATGGCTCCTGGCGGTGTCATTGAGCATCCTTTGTTGATAAAGAAGTAAATTGTGAACCGATAACCTCTAGGGAGTGAAGTTTGCTCTTCTTTGCCTTCTGAGACTTCTCAGCATCAAGATCAGTATACAAATCCAACATGCTATGCCTTTTGCCCACCATGCTCGCATAATGTCCACTTTGTTATGAACCATCGCTCCTAGTTTGGCAAGATTGTTGACACTAATTCTGTTTGTCGACAGTTTTTGTAGGAGCTGTTGAATGCGACTTAACCTTAATTATTTTCTTAAGAGGCCTAGGCTGGGTCAAAATATTTCTATATTTTCACTTAATTCCTGTTTAACACTTTACATAGAGACAAGTTGGCCCATAAGATTTTGCTTAGTTGGCAAGCTATGAAGCACAGACACGGACACAACGACATAGACACGGCGATACAGTGACCTTAAAAAAATTAGGACACACACACACACACACACACACACACACACATATATATAATGACAACTAGAATAATCAAGAAATCCCACCAAAAATCTCAATACCCAATAATATAATATATATATATAAGCCTTGTACTTGTTGTAGGATGCAATTTAAGATGTCGGAGGATGACATACTTGACTATGAATTATGATGATTATGGACAATTAAACTAAGACAGTAAAATTAAACATAAGAGGGTTTAGGAATTCATGGTGACCCAAATAGAGGAAATAATATATGACCATATGACCCAAAAGCTGCTTCTATTTAGTATTTAAACATCCTCAAATCTTTCAATTTTATCACCAAATAACTCCATTCTTAGAGGCTCAAAAATTCTAATTTGTTCCGATCAATAGCTAGCAAAAGCAAGATTTTAATCATCAAAGAAGAAAAAGTGGAGAGATTATTCACAACTTTTATATGAGATTGACTTGTTTAGGGCTTCGATATTTATGAAAAGAAGATGAATGCTTCCTTGTAATTAAAAGTAAAGAATCGATCGTGCGGACACTCACTACTGTCTGTTGCTTTAGATGGCAATGATTGTCCGTTGCTTGCAGAAGATGGATGTTGTCCGTTGCTTTAAGTGTCAACAGAGCGAAGAAAATAAATGTTGTCCTGTGCTTTAGGCTCTTAGCTTTGTGAGAGACAAAAGGTAATTAGGTAAACTTTAAAGTTTTTTTTTTATTTTTTATTTAAAATTACAAAAATACACAGACGTGCATGTGCAGTGTCCGACACTCTAAATTCCCGTGTCCAACACGTGTATCCGATTTTTTTTTTTTAAAAAAATGTTTGGCGTACACTTTTAGGCGTGTCTGACATGTATCCGAAATGTGTCGAGCGTGTGTCCGTGTCTGACACACGTCACTCCCTTAAATAGGCGTGTCCATGCTTCATAGTTGGCAAGGGAAGCTTTTTACTTGGCACAGAAGTCTGTCTAGAATCCAAACCTTCCTCTTGTAACACAGCATTCACACGATAATCTCGCCCTTTCAAAATTGGAGCTGTATCTCCTATCTAGCAGTTACCCAATCCACGCACAAAAATCTTCGAAAAATTAGCTATCAGATTTTGAACTTCCAAAACAAGCCCTCACTCAATGCCTTCCGCCACCATAGTGTCTGTCGGAGAAGAAACCTGTACACCCGTCGACGATGGAATAGACCTTGTAATCACTTTTCCCTTTCTCCCTTCTTCAGTCATACCAACACCTTCTTGAGGCTTTAATTCTGTTCTCACCAAGACACTTTTCTTAGATGTAGCTTTAAGCCCTTCACCATATGGCAGAAATTTTGGGACGTTAGAATTATGCGAATCATCAGAGTCATCATTGAGATAACAATCTCTATGGACATGGCCAATACAACCGCATAAATAACAGAAGTTTGGTAGCTTCTCATACTTGAACTCAATCCACAAAACCTCCCCAAAAGCATCTCTGACATTTGTGCCCTTCACAAGAGGATTTAGGAATCAACCCGAACACAGAATCAGAAATATCTGTTCCATCCTCCTATAATTTCAACATCCACCTCCATAAAAGAGCCTAACCGATTACCCAACACTATAGCAGTAGACTTCGACACGTCACTGATCGATAAATCATACGCCCGGACCCAAAATGGCACATGAAATAGGCTAACCTTTGATGGTTGCTCATTGGTTGAAACTTCTTGTAAAATAAGAACCTGTTTATCAACGACCACAAGGCATTATCAAGCACATATTTCCTATCTGAAAGACTTTGAATGACAAAACTGAACAGGTTGTTCCCAAGTTCCTTGGCCTCCACAACTTTGTGTAGCTTGCATATTGTTTGCATGGTAGTAAGCAAGGCCTTCATATTGTATCTCTTCTTTGTCCACACACACCCAAGCAACCCGTAACCCTTAGATCGGGGCTCACTTTCCCGTGACAAACCATAACCAATATCAATAATATCATCCTCCTCGTTGGGAGAAGCAGCACGATCCACCATCCGACACTCTAGCAAACAAAACAACAAGAAGGAAAGACAAAAGATGACCAGAAAACCCCAAGATTTTGGGGTTAGAATCTCATAAGAAAATGAGGGAAGCTTGCCTCAGCAAGAGAGAGACTCTCACAAGATGAGCAGTTTAATCTGGACAAAACCAACAAGGGATTTCAACTGTGTCATTCTTTTGAACACTAGATGAACGGATGACGACTTTCAGATTCAAATTCCACCCCCACCAACACATGATGCTCGAGGAAATTTATCCAAATTCAGCCATTTTCTAACAATCACATACCTTGTAGGAGCTAAAATAAAAAATTTTTATAATTAAATACACCTTAAAAAACTTTAACATTATAAATTGTAATTATTTATTTTAGTTCAATAGTATTTTACATTACTTTCAAAATTCTATGAAATTAGGATTTAAATTCTATGAATATTAATAAATATGATTTTCTTAAAAGATACTTCTTTTATCCATATTAATAATTATAGTTAGAAAATTAATTTATTCAATTATGATCTAACACCTACTGTAATTTACTCAATTCATATTAATAATTATATGCATATATCTAAAATACGCATAATGAAAATACAAATAATTAAAGAAATAAAAACAATTCTACAAAGAAAGAAAATAGACTACTCCTATATCCCTCTTTTTGTTTGAAAAAAAATTATTTCCAACTTTTTTTTTATTCTTAAAAAAGAAAATCATACACAAACTTTAAATTTTCTTTTCGTTTTTTGTCTTAAATAAAACACAAGACAAATATAATAAAACACAAGGCAAATATGATAAACTAGCGCATTACACATGCCTAATACTAGTTTCTTTATATCTTAAAATCCCAAATAGAAGTTTGGTAGAAAACTTAAAACAGCATTCATCAAGTCAACCGTATTACAATGCCTATAGAACTTTTATAGTATCTTCACATGCTTTTATACGTGCAAATATGATTCACCAGATATGGAAAACATTCATCATTACATATCTTATTCTCTCAAAATTTTCCATCTAATTTTTACGAAGAAAAGCTTTTGTTTGTTCCCAACATGCTTCTTTTGTTCCTCAAGTTATAACAGACTTATCTTTTACCCCAAAAAAAAAAAAAAAAAAAAAGCATATAAATGAAGTCCATTGTCTTTCAGCACGGTCACCGTAGTCATAAAAGCCAACAGTCCCAACAACTAGGAGGCAGGAGAAAGAGAACATTCTGCATTTTTACTTTTACACTATTATACGGGAACAATGAGATGGACATGTTATTTTTCTGGAAATATGTATTCTCCTATATTTTTGCTCCTGTGCTAAAGTCAAAGTGCTCTAAACTTAACAACAACAACAACAAAACAACCAAGCCTTAATCCCAAATTTAATTGGAGTGTTCTAAGCTTAACAGTTTCCTATGTAAGCTTCTGCAAATGAAGACATACCCAAATATCAGGAGCTAAATTTTTCCTTTCCTGCGGCTTTTATGATCTATATCAAGCAGCCTTGATGATGGAGGAGCTGATGGAGCCAACAGACCCAGAGATTCTGGAATATCAAGATTCCCACTCATCGATTGATTTGCCATCACACGCTTCATATCATGTTCATGAAAATGCTGAACTTCAAACTTCACCTTTTCAATCTGATCAGGATTAGTAAAACAGATAAATGTCGGAGTTATTTCTGAACTAAGCCTTTTGCCATATAAGTCAATTTCCACAATGACAACAAAATTATTAGTGTGATAAATGTCACCTACCAATTCAATGTGATGAATTGACGAATGTGCATCTGCAAGTCTCTTTTGCAATTCATCTGACTTCAGCTTTCTATATTCCTCATTCTCCATTTCATTTCCAATCTCACCGAGTCCTTGATACAAGGCTGAAGAGCAACAAAGGAAAGTGGCAAGAGACGAATGCATTTTAGATGAATTCATGATGGACATGAAGGGTAAAATAAAAAAGGGTAAAGCACACCATCACCAAACTTTTTGCTAATGTGCAAATTCACTACCCGACCACAATTTGCCACTTTTCCATCACTTAAACACAATAGTTAGTGCGATGTCACTGCTCCGTCCTACGCTATGACGATCTTGTGAAAGAATGGTGACGTGCCATGGCACGTGGATAGTCATGGGGCATTCATGGCCAAGTTAGCATAAATGAAATGCATCGTGCACCACAAAACTTTGCACTAAGTGCAAAGTAACCACTCAACTTCCATTAGCCGCTTTTTCATTAAAGTATTATCGTTGTTGAAATGTCACCACTCCATCACATGCTGTTAGAATCCTTTGACAGTATAGTGACATGACAAATTATGTGGGCAGCCACGTGCCACTAATGATCATGTCAGCACTCCAAAAAAAACAAGCTCGAGGCTTGAAATCAGGAAACCAGTGTTCTCAACATTACCTCCCAAATACAGTCACCCACTCACGTCACCCCCATTGTGTTGACATGGCCATTAGTCATATATAGTTGTTTTGCGGCATGCAACATTAGTCTTTGGTTTGAGGGTGATGGGTAGTAACATCTTAAAAAGAAAAAAAAAAAACTAGTCCTGTGACAAAAAAAATGGGCAGCAAATTGAAGCTGGGTGTTTGACTTGCCACATTAATGCAAAGTTTAGTAACAAAAAATGCATTTCACCTGTGGTCATTGATGCCACGTGCTTTTCACATGCCATGTTATGTCATTTTTTGTCAAAGGATTCTAGCGGCATTTGACGATATAATGACATTTCAACAACTATAAGAGTGCAAAGATAAAAAAAAGCAATTGAAGTTGGATGGTGACTTTGCACGTCAGGGCAAAGTTTATGATGAATGTTGCATATTCATAAATGCAAATTAAAAAGTATTTTCAGAATATAGAGGTTGTCAAAGAACTGCCTATGGAACAAAAAAAAAAAACCACTTACCATGATTATTTAGATAAACTCGAAACAGATCATGACAATGACAACCCTAATGGTGTGTTTGGGTTGTGAGATTTTGGTGAGAAAGAAAGTTGTGGGAAAGAAAGTTATGAGAAAAAAAAGTTAGTGAGAAAATAATGAGAAAGTAACATTTTGTGTTTGGATTATATGAAAAAATAGTGAGAAAGAAAAGTATATAGATAAAATTACAAAAATACCCTTACAAACAATTCAAGAATAAAATGAAATTACAAAAGTACCCCTACATTTTAGGGCTATTATGGTCATTATGCTTCTAAGTTTTTTCTTTTTTTACTGTTTCTGCTTGATTTGACAGCACAAGCATTCTTTTCTAACCATTTTCCAATGCCGGCCAAACAACCTAAAATACCTAATTTTCTTTCCTATTCTTTTCTAACACCAAAACCAATCACAGCATAAATGCTAATTTTTGTTTTTGGCCACGAAAAAATAATTACTGATTACAGGATTCATATGTTTACAAAATTAAGATGTACTTTTAAGGGAAAATAGACATTGGGTTCTTTAGTAAAACAGCAATGGATAACGACATCTTCAAAATATCGCTGAAAACAGGCTTCATTTGTTTGCAACTATGATGTGCTTTCAAGGGAAAAAGGGACATCTGCATGAAAGAGAAGTTTCATAATTTGGACAGCCAACATAATTCCAGCTTACCAAACTATGCTAATCCATTATATTAAGGGAAAATGGGTCCGAGATTAGAAAATATAGTTCAAGCATCAGTTAAAAATTGCCATTTCATGGTACACGAGGAAGTGAAGCAGTTAACATTGTTGCATAAGCCAAAAAGCACAAAATTTCAATCCCAACCTCAATGTTGCACCATTGAAAGCCATGAAAAAATTTCAATTGACTTTTAAAGCTAAAAATATTTAGGAAAAAACAAGTTTAGAAAATGAACCATACTTGTTAGAATGGATAGCACCCAAATCTGTGTTGGGACATCATAAAGCTTTTTGGCTAATGTTAGGGAGGATCTCAAGATCTCTCGAGCTTGTGCAGTGTCATGCAGAGCAAGTGCCAGATGCCCAAGGATGGCCAAATATTGTGCAATAAGCTGGAGGTTTCCCATGCTATTGTGTGTAATCTGCAAACCTTTCGCCAGCCGAGCCCTGCAGAAATTGTCATTTTAGAGAGAGAGGGGAGAGAGAGGGGGGGGGGGGAGAAAAAGAGAGAGACAGATAGATAGAGAGAAAGACAAAGACCTCAGAATGATTAGAACACAACCCATAGGTTCCCAAAGGATACTCTGTATTTAAAAATGGCAATGCAGCCATTAAGTAAACAAAAAAGGAGAAGCATTGAAAGAGAGAAGGAGTAGCACTCCTCAATCAGAATCCATTCAGTTTCAGAACGCTTGGCGAGTGCACCTTCCTTTATGTCAATGGACCTACTCCTTTTCTACCAATCAATGAGGGGAATTTTATTCTAATCAACATTGGATAATTATAAACCAGTTGCTACAATCACTCAAGCTTTAGGGAGTCAAGGAATCAGTCTAAAAGAACACTGCTCATTTACATCTTTCATAATGTAATCCATTTTCCAGATGAAGATTATAAAGGAAAAGGCTCCCCAAAAAGGGGGACAACCTTAAATTTCAAAAGGTTTCTGAAAATTAACGTGTTGGAAAGAAAATTATCGTCTGTTAACAATATGCATTAAATGAATACCTTTATGCATATATATGAATGTATCTTTACAAATACAAGGCAATTCAGAAAAGTGAAAAAAATTCAAAAAGAGAAAACACATCCAACTGTCTTTCATCCCATGTTAGTTGACCATCATCGTCATTTGAACAAAATAACCATACTACTAGTAAACTTATGAAAAAGCTTAAGCATTTACCGTGATTCTTCATAGTCATCCTGCCTCATCAATAAAAGTCCATAAGCAAAAAGTACAGTTGCTTGCTCTCTAACCCCAACAAAAGAATCCTTCATCCTGTAAATGGGTCCAATCAGATCCAGGGCCTGCAAGGAAACAGCTAGACCATAAGCAAATTTCAAGTGTTGACAAAATTAATAGCAAACTTAATCACAAGCCAGATATGGGAGAAGTATGATGTTGATGACCAAAGGAAACACTCAACCTGAGATGATGATTCAGCATCACCAATGCAGAAGTACGACACAGCTGCATAAATTTCGCACATTGCTTGCATCGATTTGCTACCCGTTAGCTGAAAATGCAGAACATATGAACATTTACTGACTTGTTGTATAATAAAAAACATCTGCTTATTAGACAGAACAAGCAGTTATATAAATCACATTCAGCTTGTACTAATTATGTTGGTCAACCAGAAAACATTTTCAGTATATCACTCCGAAGCATAATGACAATATCAATTTTCAAACTGTTGGCGAAGTAATTTACTAAACCTCATGCAAATTTAACAACAAACCTTTGCTGCTTCGATGTAATGAAAAGCTGCTTCATTATAACAGCCAACAGAATGGGCATATTGGCCCCTGAGCATCTGAATATTACTCTCACAAGCCTGTAAAATCGTTGGAAAGCGCACGAACAAATCTTTCATTTGCACCAATGCCTGGCAACGCAAACCAATATTATGTATTTTCATTTCGTTAAACGTCACCAGGTCAAATAGTTTGTAAAGGAAGTTTTGACAACCTAAAACAAAACTGCCAGCACCAACCATGGAATTAAGAACCGGACCGGACCGGACCGGCCGGTTCAACCGGAAAAATCGGGAACCGGTCCTAGGTCCAGACGGGTTCAAGTCTAAAAATGGAATTCGGACCAAACCGGAAAAACCGGTCAAAAACAGGGAAAACCGGGAAAACCGGGACCGGTTGAACCGGTTCAATTTAAATCAAAAAATTTTAAATTATAATTTAACCCAAAACTTTATCTAAATTATAATTAAAACTCTAATTTTAACTAAAAATTTTAATTTAGTCCTTAATTGATTAAAATTTTCAATTTAATCTTTAAAATTTAAAAATTAATATTTAATCACTATTTATAAATATTATTTTTTGAATTAATTTTTATAAATTATATTTTGTTAAATATACTAATTGTAATATCTTTAATGTATGTAAATATTAATATAATTCTTAAAATACACTTTATTTTAAATATTTATTATCATTCTTATATAATATAACATTTTATATAATTATATAAGTTATATAAAAATTTAATTTTTATATATTTAATATTAAATACCGGTTTTACCGGTTTAACCGCGGTTTTACCGGTCGAACCGGTTGAACCTTGAACCTCTCAGCTTTCCGGTTCAATGACCGGTTCGGTTCTGAGAACCTTGGCACCAATAGCTCAAATTGATTGAAAACAAAAACAGTGTAAGCAATTGTGAATATAACTGAAAATTTGAAGATGAATAACAGCTTAAGTAATTGCCAGCATTCTCATCTAAATTCCAGGAAAGGCCAGATTTTCAAAGAAAACGTTCAGAGAACACTTTGAGAAATTTTCAAGCTCACAACAAGGACAATCAATTTAGAACCATAATAAATTCTAATTTTTGACTTGTACCTAACATACACGAGTTCATGAAGGTAAAATTGTGATCAATAGTAAAGTCTGGCCCCAAACCCGATTTTTGTTTGGCCACCTTAAAGAGGCCAACTCAAATAGATAATACAAGCTGTCTTTTTCACTTAGATTGATGCACCAACAGAGGAAAGGTCAGGCAGCAATGCAGCACATTCATTTTTCATGGCACACCATAAAGTTTTCTTCTTTTTTAATGGTCACACCAAGAATGCTAATAGCTCTACTGCATCTCTCGGCAATAAATATAAAATGCAAAGTCTGGGACACAAATTAATGTCACAGAAGTATTACATATGTTTGATTGACATATCTATCTCTCTAGAATATTGCCAGGCCAAAGTTTATTAGCTAACTTACATGATTATTGAAGAGAAAAGACAACTCTCCCAAATCAAAACCGGAAAGGAAACTAGTATAGAGATAGCATACAAGGTTTCCACCCTAAACCCCACTCCCATCCTGACTCACAACAAAGATAAAGGAGATTACAGATGCATAGCAATAAAATTTTGGAGGCATGGTGCCACACCTCTTGTGCTTCAAGAAATTCAGAACGCGTAAGCTCCATGGCCACTTTGTTTTCGAGGAACTGCATTAATAGCATTAAATAGACACCAGCCATCCAGATCGCAGAATGCTGCAAATCCACTTCTGCTTATAAAAGCTCCACATAGTTAGAATAAGGAAACTAAAGATTGAAAGCATGAACTTACTGTGCCTTCTTTTGTATGTGTGTTTTGGGGGGTAGTGTGTGATGAAACTAACCTCTTACACCATTCGTTATACCAAGCTTCACTAACTCCCCTGCAAAAAGAATAATTTATAACAGTTTTCACTCTTTGGTGAAACAATTGCTTGGGAAAAAGGAAAGATTTATAATGGAATTATCCACACTTTCACCGAATGCAAGAAGTACTGAAAACCAGAAAAGGGAAAAGGAAAGTAATCTTTGTTGTAGTTTAAAATGCTGACCCTGAACAATATGGATTCCGGATTGAATCCGCTTTGCACAGTCCTTAAAAAGTCCTCTGGGACGGCCAAATATAACTACCATAAGGTCTACCAGAGCATAGACAGCACTTTTTGGCAGCCACTCCCCATCGATAGGAGGTGGCGCCAAGAAAAGTTTATCTTGTGATGCCCGTCTTACACTTCCAAAGTATGCAGGTTCTAAAGATTGATCACCAGATGAACTCAATTTGGTCATAGAAGCAAGCTGCTGATGGATTTTAGTTTGCTTCGCAGAGAGCAATGACCTGTCCCTGTTGGGTAGGTCGGACCTGGAAAGACTTTGGTTTAGGGCATTTAGTTCATTGGTTAGCCTTTGTACTTCCCTCATTCTCTGTGAGTCAGCCTTCATAGCAGAATCCAACTTGTCAACATGTTGAGTGGCATTTTTGAAATCACAGATACGGAGCTGGTAGAATATGTGCAGCAACTCGTAGTAAAAGAACAAACCTGGACACTGTTCTCTCTGTTTTGAGAAATTATTAAGTTCTACATGAATCAGTACAACATTAGGGAAAGTGATACTGTTGAAAAACAATGCAGAAAATACAAAAAAGCCAAAAGACAAATGCAGAAATAAAAAGAAGCAGACATGGACGGGTTGGTTAGGTTACCCACCGTATCAAGTGCCAAGGACTCCCAAAGATCATCGCATCTGCGAAGAGCACTCTGAACTAAATTACCATCAGACCATTGGATGAGGTGAACGTGCAGTACAGAAGTTGCAAAGAACATCTGAGAAAACATAAGACCGACAAACATTTAAAAAGAAATCAGAGACTAATAGAGCCGGTCTTGTCTAGCATTCTTTTTTTTTCTTTTCTGTTTTTTTGGGGGGGGGGGGGGTGAATAATGGAGAAGCAATGAATTAAATTAAATATGAAGGGAATAGAAAAAGGAAAAGGACCTGTAACTGAGGATAGCAGAGTTGAGAAGCAGAAGCATAGCCAGATTCCAAAGCAGAGACGGCGGATTGATAGTCTCCCTCAATGATCAAAGCATTGGCAAGCTGCGAATTGAAATTGCAACCCCAAAGCTTTGCAGACACGCTGCTGCTGCTGCTGCTGCTTCCATATTCCATAGAAAGAAACAAACAAAATTGAATCGAATTGAAGTCAGTCAGTCAGTCAGACAAAAAATTAATGTTAGTAGAAATCAATCAAAGTACAAGTAGTAGTAGTAGAAGTAGTAACTCGAAGTCGGAAGAAGAAGAAGAAGAAGAAGAAGAAGAGGTGAGAAGGAGGGCCTTGTAAAGGACGTGTTTCTGGGGAGGAATGGCGCCGACGAGATGGTAGCACTGACTGAGGAGGCTGAAAGTACGGCACTTGAGGTCGAAGCATGAAGGTACTGAGTTTAGTAGTAGTTGGGAACGCTCCAGATGAGACTTGGCCTCTCCAACGTTGTTCGTGTGCTTCAGCAACAGCGTTGCGATCCGAAGCCTTGTCTTGACCTCTATTATCGGCAAGAACGCCGTCTGGCTCTGACAAATCGCTTCCAGACACTTCACCGCCTTCTCTATCTCCCCCTTCTTCTCCTCGTAATCCGCCAGTCCCCATAGTCCCTCTGCCACCGCTTCCATTCCCTCCATCTCCCCCCCTTTTCTCTTCTACTTTCCTTTCTATTTTCCTTCTGTTTTCCCTCCTTTAAATTCTGCGTACGGACAAAGGAAAAGGGTCAAATATTCTCCAAAATAGAGGTAAAAAAAATTAAAATGTTTTATAGCGCTAAAAAATTTTATGGAGGATGCGGTAAAAACTTTGATATTCCATACCATTAAAATATATAAAAAAAAAACAAAACAAAACAAAATAAAAACCAACAAACAAAAGATTTACCGTAAGACTCAAAATTTCGCAGTATAGAAAAATAGTGCTAAAAAATTTAATATTATATACTAGTGTTTTATTATGTATATTGTTGGATATTTATCTCTCTAAACTTTATTTCAACTAATATAAATATGTGTAACACCAGAGTTTGTCAATTATATGTTTATTATTTGTCTTTTATTTAAATAAAAAAAAAGTTAAATTTTCAGTAATTTTTTCCTTTTTAAGAAAAAATGTAAATTTAAGAATTATTTTTTCCAAAAATTTTAAGCATAAACTATATAGTTTTCCAACAATTAAGTAAATATGCATTAAATCCAAATTTTTTAATGACGGAGTATGGGCCAATGGATCGAACATGCAATTTTTTGGGTTTATTTTTAGCGAATCGTTCAGGACGAATGCGAACCATAACAAAATCACCCACATTAAATTGTTTAACTCGACGATGTATATCAACAGCAAGCTTATAATCAACATTATTTAAAGCAATCATGTGTCTAATCTAAGCATGTAGGTTATGAATATGTGTGGCAAAATTTTCAACAAGTTCAAAAGAACAAAGATCAGGAGGAAGGGGAACGAGGTCAATAGGTGTGCGAGGGGTATAACCATGGACAATCTCAAATGGACTCTTACCAGTAGAACGGTTAACAGAATTATTGTAGGTAAATTCAGTTGTTGGTAAAATTAAATCTCAATTATCTTATTTTTCACCAACTAGACACCTAAGTAAGTATCCTAAACTTCGGTTAACTAACTCAGTTTGATCATCTGTTTGAGGATGAAATACAGATGAAAATTTCAAATAAGTCTCAAACAATTTTCAAAGTGTTTTCCAAAAATAACTCACAAATTTAACATCTCTATCAGATACAATGGAAACAGGCAAACCGTGCAATCTAACAACTTCTTTGAAAAACAACTTTGCAATATAAGATGCATTAGTAGACTTATTACATAGAATGAAATGAGTCATTTTAGAGAATTTATTCACAACCACAAGGATGTAATCATTACCACGAACTGTTGTAGGCAAACTAAGCACAAAATTCATAGTAACATCACGCAAAGGTGCATGTGGAATAGGAAGTGGTGTGTACAAAAACTAGTGTTATGTTTTTTAGCTTTAACAACTTGACAAGTGTGACACTGTGACACAATTCTAGACACATATCTCTTCAAGGAAGGCCAGTAAAATATGTCCTCAACAAGTGCAATGGTCTTATCTCTTCGTAAGTGACCAGCTAATCTACCAGCATGCATTTCCCAAACTAAAAAGTCATGGAGTGATGTACGTGGAATGCACAACTTATTAGCTCTAAATAGAAAATTCATCATGCACAACAAAATCAACATAGTCCCTTCGATTTCTATCACAAACAGACTGAAACATAAGACCAAAATTAGGACAAGTAGGATACTTATCATGCAATCTCTCAAAACCTACAACATGAGCATACAACTCTTGAAGAACACACCTACAAATAGTACCTCCAATGATGCAAAGACTGAACAACAGCATAAAAAATCTTGTCATATGTAGAGTACCTTTATTTCGCTTCACTGAGTTTTTAGCTGAAAAAGCCGATTGAGTGTCCTTCCTAACTCAGGACTCCTCCGATGTCAACTCCCGAAGCATCACAAACAACTTCAAACACCTTATTGAAGTTAGGATGGCTCAGAACGGGAGTTTCACTGATTTGCTTCTCCATGTCTTTAAAAGTTATGAAAGCTTTACTAAACTACTGAAATTCTCCTTTTTCCAAGCAATCAGTAATAGGAGTCATAATGGTACTGAATTCCCTAATGAACCTTCGATAGAAGGAGGCTAACCATGGAAGCTGCGAGTTTCAGTAAGAGACTAAGGTTCAGACCACTCTCGAATGACCCAAACCTTTTTAAGATTCGTAGCTATACCACAAGCAGACACAATAAATCCCAAGAATAACACCTCAGACTGTAAGAATGTACACTTTTTAAGGTTAGCATACAGTTTACCTTCTCTAAGAGTAAAAAAAACTAAACGCAAGTGATTTAAGTGTTCTTTCTCGGACTAACTGTAAATAAGGATGTCATCAAAGTAGACCACTAGAAACCGTTTTATGAATGGCTTTAGAACATGAGTCATAACCCTCATAAATGTAGTAGGAGCATTTGATCCCCAAAGGACATGACTAGCCACTCATATAATTCATCCTACGCCTTAAACGCAGTCTTCCACTTATCCCCAGGCCGAATGTGTATCTGATGATACCCACTACGAAGGTCTATTTTAGAATACCAACTAGAATCAGCTAGCATATCCAACATATCCTCTAGCCTAGGAATGAGAAATCGACACTTGATAGTGATCTTGTTGATAGCTTGACTATCAACACACATCCTCTATGACCCATCTTTCTTAGGGGTCAACAAAGTAGGAACAACACAAGGATTAAGGTTATATCGTACAAAGCCCTTAGACAATAATTTTTCCACTTGCCTATTTAACTATTCATGTTTCTTTGGGTTCATCCTATAGTGTGAAAGATTAGGTAACTGTGAACTAGGAACTAAGTCAATGGCAAGGTTTATGTCCCACATGGGTGAGAGCTTTTTGGGAAGGTCATCAGGCATAACATCAACAAATTCCTCGAATAATTTATCAAAAGTAGAAGGAAGAACAGCTCGAGGTGTGCTTGACTGTGGAATAACCTCTTTGGAAACAACAACTATCAAATAGTCATTACTCCCTAACTCCCTTTTAAAGGCCTTATGATCCAAAATGTGAAGGCCTTTATTAGCAGAAACAGGGGGAAGAGATTTGGGTTTCAGCCTCGTGTCCTTAACCAAGGGCTTAGTTGGGTTTAGGATGATGTTCTTGCCTTCATACTTGAAAACATAAGTATTCTTCCGACCATGACTGGTCACATTAAGGTCGTAGAGTCAAGGACGACCTAGGAGAATATGAGCCACATCCTTGGGCAAAACATCACAATAAACCTTATCCTTATAATCACCTAGTTGAATGGGCACTAAGCACCTCTCTGTGACTGGTAAGGTGGTTTTATTCACCCAAGCTACACAAAATGGTTGCGGATGTGGTTCTGCCTTAAGGTTTAATCTTGAAAGGGCAGACTTTACAACAACATTCATGGTAGTCTCTCCATCGATAACCAGTTTACAACTGCGATCTCCAGATCGAATGTAGGTGTGGAATATGCTTGCTCGTTTCCACGTATCATTGTCTACTACAGTAGACAAAACACACCTAACAACAGCACAATATTGGTCATCATCCTTGAAGTCTTCGATGAATTCATCATCTTCACCAGAGTACTCCAAGGGATCAACAACTTGATTCTCGCTCTCTAAGAGATCATCAGACTCTTTCTCCATAACGAGAGCACGGTCAGGACAACGAAAGGCAATGTGACCCTTTTTATGGCAACGGAAACACTCAACGAGAGTGTTACTTGCACGGGATTCTGGAGCAGAGCGTACCGGACGAGAAGTGGAAGAAGTGGAGTGCAAAGAAGCAGAAGGATTGACAAGTTTGACTTGAGAAATGGAACCAGAAGAAAAAGAGATTTTGGTTGCACACACTCCAACAGAGGGAGACGAGCGCGTGAATGAAGAGATCTTGATGCACTTCTCAACCTCTAAGGCCTTGTGATAAGCTTCTTCCAAATAATTAGGACCAAGTAAGAGAATTTCTTTTTAGATTTCAGACTTGAGACTATTAACAAAACGGTTTAGAGTGAGGTAAGGATCTTCATACAATTCACATTTAAAGAGAAGCTCTTCAAATTTAGACATGTAAACAGTAACGCTAGAAGTCACTTGCCTAAGATTTAGAAGCTGAGAATAGAGTTGACTCCTATGATAGGAGGAAACATATTTAGCTTTTAACTTCATTTTCATGACTTCTCATAGGATGATAAGAGGCTCACCTAAACGTTCAGCTCTACAAAGCTCATTCTGCCAGAATTTTCTAGCTAACCCTAGCAATTTCATCTTTACAAATTGAACACGCTCAAGATTATTTATATCATACTATGCAAAATAATCCTTGAAACTATCAAGCCAGTCAAGAAACACTTCAGCATTCAATTCACCATTAAATTCAGGAGCATCTGACTTGATCTTCCTAGTGATGTCATTGTGATCTAGACGTGCATGCATGTGCTGTGGCCTATGATACCTATCATGAACTCGTGTATGCACATCCTCACGCAAATCATCACCCACATCATCATGCAATTCATGAATAGGATGCCTACGTGTACCCCTAGGGACATGACGTGTAGGAAATGCATCATGATAAAAATCCTCTTCATCAATATGTCCATGTAGATTTCCATTGAGGGAAAACCTAACGGTTGGTCTCGGGATAACTAAATTCCTAGGATCCTACGGGTGAGGCTTAGGAAAATGGGCATTGACAGAACCCTTAGCATGAATTGCCCCAATTGGCTGTCTAACAGATTCGTCCACTAGTTGTTTGTCCAAACGTTTTAAAATTGCATTCGATTGGGTGGACAAATTAGCAAAGTCGTTTCTAAGGCTGTTCATGTCAAACTGATAGGCAAATTGTGCGACGTGAACTTCAGCTCGAAGCTCATCTACTTCAGAAGTGGGTTCAGTAGTAGATTTGACTGTTTCTCGGGTATTAACCATGTTTTGTGAAAGAATTATACTGAGATCAACACTAATTGCAAAAAGTAATAAAAATTATAAACTACTATGATGCATACAATCAAAATAAAATATGGTGAACGAGCGATAATGCTATGGGACAACAAAAGTATGGGTAATAAAAGAAAATATGGTAAAATTATAGGTAGTGAAAAAGTGGATGGTATAAAGTATGACAGTGATGTTAAAGGAACAATAAATATGGGGTAACAAAATAGAAGGCAAATATTTTCCCTTTTTTTTTTTTTTAGACCTAACACAAATTTACTGAAATATTAAACTGACCTAAAAATTAATCAAATTTTCAATACAGGAGTAAAAAAAACCTCCACAATAGTAACTTAACCTTTTGTCCAATTGCTGGTCGGAGAGACAAGTCCTATGGGGGCGGCAGCAGACTCCAGCAACGTCAGCAAACATCGGCGAGGGTTGGGACATCCATCGGAGGTTAGGGGAGGCTAAGCCGAGGAGAGCATGGCCCTTGGATGACATCACATAGAGAACGGCAGGTGAACCGTGGCGGCGCGCGAAGAGGAGGTTCACGGATGGTGTCGGGGGAAAACCAATCCAGCAGTGATAATGACAGAGAAGGTTAGATCGGACTATGGGGAACCTTTTTTTACCAGATTCGAACGTCGGTGGCAAAAAATTAGGCGACGGGGAGCGGCGGCGCGAAGAGGAAGGCAGCAAACTTCAAGCGACTATTCGGGCTGTTTCGGGCAGAGCGACGACACGTGAGTGCTAGGGTTGGACAGATCGGGCGACGGGGAACTTGGGGAGGTGAGTTTCGGCTGCTGTCGGTGACAGGCGACGACGCGTACGGCGGCGTTCGGTGGTCGGTAGCGATCCGGCGAGGACGAATAGAAGCTGTTTTTTAGGATTTGTGTGGTTTTTAATAGTTTTTTTGTGATTTTTAGGTTTAGGGACGATGAAAAACAAGTTTAGGAACGTATTTGGTGTGTGATTTAGGATCGAAACGGATTTGTATCGAGGTTTTGCTCTGATACCAAACCGATGTAGGACGAATAGGAAGAACAATCTAAGGGCCCGTTTGGAGACGCTGTCAGTTTTTTGTTTCTGCTTTTCAATTTCTGTTTATTGTTTTTGCTGTTTGCTGAATTTTTGTGTTTATTTCTGTCAATTTTTGTTTTTTTTTCTATAAGAATAAAAAAATAGATAGAAAAAGGATAGTGAGAGAAATGGTAAAAAGAATATAAATATAGAGAGAAAAACGGGAGAGAGAGAGAGAGAGAGAAAGAGGGTAGAGAGAGAATGAGTGTAGAGAGAAAAAGGAGAGAGAGAGGGTAGAGAGAGAATGAGTAGAGAGAATGGTAAAATAAGAAAAAAGTGAAAGAGTCTGGGTAGAGAGAGAATGAATAGAGAGAGAAAAAGGAGAGAGAGAGAGAGGGTAGAGAGATAATAATAGAGCGAGAAAAAGGAGAGAGAGAATGTGGGTAGATAGAAAGAGAGAGAATCTGGGTAGACAGAGAATGGTAGAGAGAAAAAAGAGAGAGAGAGAGATGACAAAGAGAGAACGAGTAGAGAGAATGATAGAGTAAGAAAAAGAAGAGAGAATGGTAGAGAGAGAAAAATGAGAGAGAGAGCGGGTATATAGAGAATGAGTAGAGAGAATAGTTGAGGGAGAAAAAGGAGAGAGAGAGAGAGTGGGTAAAAGGAGAATTAGTAGAGAGAATGGTGGAAAGAGAAAAAGGAGAAAGAGGGTAGAGAAATAATGAGTAGAGAGAGAAAAGAGAGAGAGAGGGTAGAGAGAGAATGGTAGAGATAGAAAAAAGGGAGAGAGGAGAGAGAGAACGATAGAGATAGAAAAAGGAGAGAAAGGGTAGAGAGAGAATGAGTAGAGAGAGAAAATAGAGAGAGGGTAGAGAGAGAATGGTAGAGATAGAAAAAAGGGAGAGAGGAGAGAGAGAATGATAGAGATAGAAAAAGGAGAGAGAGCGTAGAGAGAGAATGAGTAGAGAGAGAAAATAGAGAGAGAGGGTAGAAAGAGAATGATAGAGATAGAAAAAGGAGAGAGAGGGTAGAGAGAGAATGAGTAGAGAGAGAAAATAGAGAGGGGGGTAGAGAGAGAATGGTAGAGATAGAAAAAAGGGAGAGAGGAGAGAGAGAATGATAGAGATAGAAAAAGGAGAGAGAGCGTAGAGAGAGAATGAGTAGAGAGAGAAAATAGAGAGAGAGGGTAGAAAGAGAATGATAGAGATAGAAAAAGGAGAGAGAGGGTAGAGAGAGAATGAGTAGAGAGAGAAAATAAAGAGAGAGGGTAGAGAGAGAATGGTAGAGATTGAAAAGGGAGAAAGATGGTGGAGAGAGAATGAGTAGAGAGAGAAAATAGATAGAGAGGGTAGAGAGAGAAAGAGTAGTGAGAGAAAAAATATAGAGGGATAGAGAGAGGATGAGTAAAGCGAGATATGGTAAAGATGGTGGATAGAGAAAGAAAATGTTGTGAGAGAAAGTATAGAAAAAAAAGCGAAAAACAAAATCGCAAAGCTATTTTTATTGTTTTCCCAATTTGATTATTTTCTTTGAAAAACACTTTTAACTTTTCAACAAAAAACAGAAAACAAAATCAATAACAAACATGTTTCCTGTTTTTTTTGTGAAAAATAAACAGAAAACAGGAAACAGAATCGTTAACAAACGGGGCCTAAGTTAGGAATCCACCCGATAACTAATCACTCAGGAATCGACCCGAAAAGAAACGAAAATCCACTCAAGAGAAAATTGTCTACAATCAATATTTAATTGTATAAAGTCTAAAAAACAACAAATGTTCAAGCTTTATTTATAGAGCTCAACAAATAAATCTTAAATAGAAATAAATAACTGCTAACAGATAATTACAGAAATAACTAAAAAATAAACACGTAATTAACGCGTCCTAAATAAAATAAAATCTAATAACTGAAAAACTAAGCCTATCCTACGTGGACAAAAACTTTTTGTAAGAAATGAAGTGATTTAGCCTCTTTATTCACGTCACAAATAGTCTTATGCATCAAATAAATGCAAATTATGCTCAATTGGACACTTATTAGAGGGAATTGAATGCATTTAACACCCCAAAACGTCTTGAAAATGCTTTTTTCGTTGAAATTAACGCTTTTTGCAAGCATTTGTGATTCATTTAAGTTTAATTTGGGTTAAATAAGCCATTAAAATGAAAGAAAATCACTTATTTGCAAGAAATGAAGTGATTTAGCCTCTTTATTCACGCCACAAATGGTCTTATGCATCAAATAAATGCAAATTATGATCAATTGGACACTTATTAGAGGGAATTGAATGCATTTAACACCCCAAAACGTCTTGAAAATGCTTTTTTCGTTGAAATTAACGCTTTTTGCAAGCATTTGTGATTCATTTAAGTTTAATTTGGGTTAAATAAGCCATTAAAATGAAAGAAAATCACTTATTTGCAAGAAATGAAGTGATTTAGCCTCTTTATTCACGCCACAAATGGTCTTATGCATCAAATAAATGCAAATTATGATCAATTGGACACTTATTAGAGGGAATTGAATGCATTTAACACCCCAAAACGTCTTGAAAATGCTTTTTTCGTTGAAATTAACGCTTTTTGCAAGCATTTGTGATTCATTTAAGTTTAATTTGGGTTAAATAAGCCATTAAAATGAAAGAAAATCACTTATTTGCAAGAAATGAAGTGATTTAGCCTCTTTATTCACGCCACAAATGGTCTTATGCATCAAATAAATGCAAATTATGATCAATTGGACACTTATTAGAGGGAATTGAATGCATTTAACACCCAAAACGTCTTGAAAATGCTTTTTTCGTTGAAATTAACGCTTTTTGCAAGCATTTGTGATTCATTTAAGTTTAATTTGGGTTAAATAAGCCATTAAAATGAAAGAAAATCACTTATTTGCAAGAAATGAAGTGATTTAGCCTCTTTATTCACGCCACAAATGGTCTTATGCATCAAATAAATGCAAATTATGATCAATTGGACACTTATTAGAGGGAATTGAATGCATTTAACACCCAAAACGTCTTGAAAATGCTTTTTTCGTTGAAATTAACGCTTTTTGCAAGCATTTGTGATTCATTTAAGTTTAATTTGGGTTAAATAAGCCATTAAAATGAAAGAAAATCACTTATTTGCAAGAAATGAAGTGATTTAGCCTCTTTATTCACGCCACAAATGGTCTTATGCATCAAATAAATGCAAATTATGATCAATTGGACACTTATTAGAGGGAATTGAATGCATTTAACACCCCAAAACGTCTTGAAAATGCTTTTTTCGTTGAAATTAACGCTTTTTGCAAGCATTTGTGATTCATTTAAGTTTAATTTGGGTTAAATAAGCCATTAAAATGAAAGAAAATCACTTATTTGCAAGAAATGAAGTGATTTAGCCTCTTTATTCACGCCACAAATGGTCTTATGCATCAAATAAATGCAAATTATGATCAATTGGACACTTATTAGAGGGAATTGAATGCATTTAACACCCCAAAACGTCTTGAAAATGCTTTTTTCGTTGAAATTAACGCTTTTTGCAAGCATTTGTGATTCATTTAAGTTTAATTTGGGTTAAATAAGCCATTAAAATGAAAGAAAATCACTTATTTGCAAGAAATGAAGTGATTTAGCCTCTTTATTCACGCCACAAATGGTCTTATGCATCAAATAAATGCAAATTATGATCAATTGGACACTTATTAGAGGGAATTGAATGCATTTAACACCTCAAAACGTCTTGAAAATGCTTTTTTCGTTGAAATTAACGCTTTTTGCAAGCATTTGTGATTCATTTAAGTTTAATTTGGGTTAAATAAGCCATTAAAATGAAAGAAAATCACTTATTTGCAAGAAATGAAGTGATTTAGCCTCTTTATTCACGCCACAAATGGTCTTATGCATCAAATAAATGCAAATTATGATCAATTGGACACTTATTAGAGGGAATTGAATGCATTTAACACCTCAAAACGTCTTGAAAATGCTTTTTTCGTTGAAATTAACGCTTTTTGCAAGCATTTGTGATTCATTTAAGTTTAATTTGGGTTAAATAAGCCATTAAAATGAAAGAAAATCACTTATTTGCAAGAAATGAAGTGATTTAGCCTCTTTATTCACGCCACAAATGGTCTTATGCATCAAATAAATGCAAATTATGATCAATTGGACACTTATTAGAGGGAATTGAATGCATTTAACACCCCAAAACGTCTTGAAAATGCTTTTTTCGTTGAAATTAACGCTTTTTGCAAGCATTTGTGATTCATTTAAGTTTAATTTGGGTTAAATAAGCCATTAAAATGAAAGAAAATCACTTATTTGCAAGAAATGAAGTGATTTAGCCTCTTTATTCACGCCACAAATGGTCTTATGCATCAAATAAATGCAAATTATGATCAATTGGACACTTATTAGAGGGAATTGAATGCATTTAACACCTCAAAACGTCTTGAAAATGCTTTTTTCGTTGAAATTAACGCTTTTTGCAAGCATTTGTGATTCATTTAAGTTTAATTTGGGTTAAATAAGCCATTAAAATGAAAGAAAATCACTTATTTGCAAGAAATGAAGTGATTTAGCCTCTTTATTCACGCCACAAATGGTCTTATGCATCAAATAAATGCAAATTATGATCAATTGGACACTTATTAGAGGGAATTGAATGCATTTAACACCTCAAAACGTCTTGAAAATGCTTTTTTCGTTGAAATTAACGCTTTTTGCAAGCATTTGTGATTCATTTAAGTTTAATTTGGGTTAAATAAGCCATTAAAATGAAAGAAAATCACTTATTTGCAAGAAATGAAGTGATTTAGCCTCTTTATTCACGCCACAAATGGTCTTATGCATCAAATAAATGCAAATTATGATCAATTGGACACTTATTAGAGGGAATTGAATGCATTTAACACCCAAAACGTCTTGAAAATGCTTTTTTCGTTGAAATTAACGCTTTTTGCAAGCATTTGTGATTCATTTAAGTTTAATTTGGGTTAAATAAGCCATTAAAATGAAAGAAAATCACTTATTTGCAAGAAATGAAGTGATTTAGCCTCTTTATTCACGCCACAAATGGTCTTATGCATCAAATAAATGCAAATTATGATCAATTGGACACTTATTAGAGGGAATTGAATGCATTTAACACCCCAAAACGTCTTGAAAATGCTTTTTTCGTTGAAATTAACGCTTTTTGCAAGCATTTGTGATTCATTTAAGTTTAATTTGGGTTAAATAAGCCATTAAAATGAAAGAAAATCACTTATTTGCAAGAAATGAAGTGATTTAGCCTCTTTATTCACGCCACAAATGGTCTTATGCATCAAATAAATGCAAATTATGATCAATTGGACACTTATTAGAGGGAATTGAATGCATTTAACACCCCAAAACGTCTTGAAAATGCTTTTTTCGTTGAAATTAACGCTTTTTGCAAGCATTTGTGATTCATTTAAGTTTAATTTGGGTTAAATAAGCCATTAAAATGAAAGAAAATCACTTATTTGCAAGAAATGAAGTGATTTAGCCTCTTTATTCACGCCACAAATGGTCTTATGCATCAAATAAATGCAAATTATGATCAATTGGACACTTATTAGAGGGAATTGAATGCATTTAACACCTCAAAACGTCTTGAAAATGCTTTTTTCGTTGAAATTAACGCTTTTTGCAAGCATTTGTGATTCATTTAAGTTTAATTTGGGTTAAATAAGCCATTAAAATGAAAGAAAATCACTTATTTGCAAGAAATGAAGTGATTTAGCCTCTTTATTCACGCCACAAATGGTCTTATGCATCAAATAAATGCAAATTATGATCAATTGGACACTTATTAGAGGGAATTGAATGCATTTAACACCTCAAAACGTCTTGAAAATGCTTTTTTCGTTGAAATTAACGCTTTTTGCAAGCATTTGTGATTCATTTAAGTTTAATTTGGGTTAAATAAGCCATTAAAATGAAAGAAAATCACTTATTTGCAAGAAATGAAGTGATTTAGCCTCTTTATTCACGCCACAAATGGTCTTATGCATCAAATAAATGCAAATTATGATCAATTGGACACTTATTAGAGGGAATTGAATGCATTTAACACCTCAAAACGTCTTGAAAATGCTTTTTTCGTTGAAATTAACGCTTTTTGCAAGCATTTGTGATTCATTTAAGTTTAATTTGGGTTAAATAAGCCATTAAAATGAAAGAAAATCACTTATTTGCAAGAAATGAAGTGATTTAGCCTCTTTATTCACGCCACAAATGGTCTTATGCATCAAATAAATGCAAATTATGATCAATTGGACACTTATTAGAGGGAATTGAATGCATTTAACACCCCAAAACGTCTTGAAAATGCTTTTTTCGTTGAAATTAACGCTTTTTGCAAGCATTTGTGATTCATTTAAGTTTAATTTGGGTTAAATAAGCCATTAAAATGAAAGAAAATCACTTATTTGCAAGAAATGAAGTGATTTAGCCTCTTTATTCACGCCACAAATGGTCTTATGCATCAAATAAATGCAAATTATGATCAATTGGACACTTATTAGAGGGAATTGAATGCATTTAACACCCCAAAACGTCTTGAAAATGCTTTTTTCGTTGAAATTAACGCTTTTTGCAAGCATTTGTGATTCATTTAAGTTTAATTTGGGTTAAATAAGCCATTAAAATGAAAGAAAATCACTTATTTGCAAGAAATGAAGTGATTTAGCCTCTTTATTCACGCCACAAATGGTCTTATGCATCAAATAAATGCAAATTATGATCAATTGGACACTTATTAGAGGGAATTGAATGCATTTAACACCTCAAAACGTCTTGAAAATGCTTTTTTCGTTGAAATTAACGCTTTTTGCAAGCATTTGTGATTCATTTAAGTTTAATTTGGGTTAAATAAGCCATTAAAATGAAAGAAAATCACTTATTTGCAAGAAATGAAGTGATTTAGCCTCTTTATTCACGCCACAAATGGTCTTATGCATCAAATAAATGCAAATTATGATCAATTGGACACTTATTAGAGGGAATTGAATGCATTTAACACCTCAAAACGTCTTGAAAATGCTTTTTTCGTTGAAATTAACGCTTTTTGCAAGCATTTGTGATTCATTTAAGTTTAATTTGGGTTAAATAAGCCATTAAAATGAAAGAAAATCACTTATTTGCAAGAAATGAAGTGATTTAGCCTCTTTATTCACGCCACAAATGGTCTTATGCATCAAATAAATGCAAATTATGATCAATTGGACACTTATTAGAGGGAATTGAATGCATTTAACACCTCAAAACGTCTTGAAAATGCTTTTTTCGTTGAAATTAACGCTTTTTGCAAGCATTTGTGATTCATTTAAGTTTAATTTGGGTTAAATAAGCCATTAAAATGAAAGAAAATCACTTATTTGCAAGAAATGAAGTGATTTAGCCTCTTTATTCACGCCACAAATGGTCTTATGCATCAAATAAATGCAAATTATGATCAATTGGACACTTATTAGAGGGAATTGAATGCATTTAACACCTCAAAACGTCTTGAAAATGCTTTTTTCGTTGAAATTAACGCTTTTTGCAAGCATTTGTGATTCATTTAAGTTTAATTTGGGTTAAATAAGCCATTAAAATGAAAGAAAATCACTTATTTGCAAGAAATGAAGTGATTTAGCCTCTTTATTCACGCCACAAATGGTCTTATGCATCAAATAAATGCAAATTATGATCAATTGGACACTTATTAGAGGGAATTGAATGCATTTAACACCCCAAAACGTCTTGAAAATGCTTTTTTCGTTGAAATTAACGCTTTTTGCAAGCATTTGTGATTCATTTAAGTTTAATTTGGGTTAAATAAGCCATTAAAATGAAAGAAAATCACTTATTTGCAAGAAATGAAGTGATTTAGCCTCTTTATTCACGCCACAAATGGTCTTATGCATCAAATAAATGCAAATTATGATCAATTGGACACTTATTAGAGGGAATTGAATGCATTTAACACCCCAAAACGTCTTGAAAATGCTTTTTTCGTTGAAATTAACGCTTTTTGCAAGCATTTGTGATTCATTTAAGTTTAATTTGGGTTAAATAAGCCATTAAAATGAAAGAAAATCACTTATTTGCAAGAAATGAAGTGATTTAGCCTCTTTATTCACGCCACAAATGGTCTTATGCATCAAATAAATGCAAATTATGATCAATTGGACACTTATTAGAGAGAATTGAATGCATTTAACACATCAAAACGTCTTGAAAATGCTTTTTTCGTTGAAATTAACGCTTTTTGCAAGCATTTGTGATTCATTTAAGTTTAATTTGGGTTAAATAAGCCATTAAAATGAAAGAAAATCACTTATTTGCAAGAAATGAAGTGATTTAGCCTCTTTATTCACGCCACAAATGGTCTTATGCATCAAATAAATGCAAATTATGATCAATTGGACACTTATTAGAGGGAATTGAATGCATTTAACACCTCAAAACGTCTTGAAAATGCTTTTTTCGTTGAAATTAACGCTTTTTGCAAGCATTTGTGATTCATTTAAGTTTAATTTGGGTTAAATAAGCCATTAAAATGAAAGAAAATCACTTATTTGCAAGAAATGAAGTGATTTAGCCTCTTTATTCACGCCACAAATGGTCTTATGCATCAAATAAATGCAAATTATGATCAATTGGACACTTATTAGAGGGAATTGAATGCATTTAACACCTCAAAACGTCTTGAAAATGCTTTTTTCGTTGAAATTAACGCTTTTTGCAAGCATTTGTGATTCATTTAAGTTTAATTTGGGTTAAATAAGCCATTAAAATGAAAGAAAATCACTTATTTGCAAGAAATGAAGTGATTTAGCCTCTTTATTCACGCCACAAATGGTCTTATGCATCAAATAAATGCAAATTATGATCAATTGGACACTTATTAGAGGGAATTGAATGCATTTAACACCCCAAAACGTCTTGAAAATGCTTTTTTCGTTGAAATTAACGCTTTTTGCAAGCATTTGTGATTCATTTAAGTTTAATTTGGGTTAAATAAGCCATTAAAATGAAAGAAAATCACTTATTTGCAAGAAATGAAGTGATTTAGCCTCTTTATTCACGCCACAAATGGTCTTATGCATCAAATAAATGCAAATTATGATCAATTGGACACTTATTAGAGGGAATTGAATGCATTTAACACCCCAAAACGTCTTGAAAATGCTTTTTTCGTTGAAATTAACGCTTTTTGCAAGCATTTGTGATTCATTTAAGTTTAATTTGGGTTAAATAAGCCATTAAAATGAAAGAAAATCACTTATTTGCAAGAAATGAAGTGATTTAGCCTCTTTATTCACGCCACAAATGGTCTTATGCATCAAATAAATGCAAATTATGATCAATTGGACACTTATTAGAGGGAATTGAATGCATTTAACACCCCAAAACGTCTTGAAAATGCTTTTTTCGTTGAAATTAACGCTTTTTGCAAGCATTTGTGATTCATTTAAGTTTAATTTGGGTTAAATAAGCCATTAAAATGAAAGAAAATCACTTATTTGCAAGAAATGAAGTGATTTAGCCTCTTTATTCACGCCACAAATGGTCTTATGCATCAAATAAATGCAAATTATGATCAATTGGACACTTATTAGAGGGAATTGAATGCATTTAACACCCCAAAACGTCTTGAAAATGCTTTTTTCGTTGAAATTAACGCTTTTTGCAAGCATTTGTGATTCATTTAAGTTTAATTTGGGTTAAATAAGCCATTAAAATGAAAGAAAATCACTTATTTGCAAGAAATGAAGTGATTTAGCCTCTTTATTCACGCCACAAATGGTCTTATGCATCAAATAAATACAAATTATGATCAATTGGACACTTATTAGAGGGAATTGAATGCATTTAACACCCAAAACGTCTTGAAAATGCTTTTTTCGTTGAAATTAACGCTTTTTGCAAGCATTTGTGATTCATTTAAGTTTAATTTGGGTTAAATAAGCCATTAAAATGAAAGAAAATCACTTATTTGCAAGAAATGAAGTGATTTAGCCTCTTTATTCACGCCACAAATGGTCTTATGCATCAAATAAATGCAAATTATGATCAATTGGACACTTATTAGAGGGAATTGAATGCATTTAACACCCCAAAACGTCTTGAAAATGCTTTTTTCGTTGAAATTAACGCTTTTTGCAAGCATTTGTGATTCATTTAAGTTTAATTTGGTTAAATAAGCCATTAAAATGAAAGAAAATCACTTATTTGCAAGAAATGAAGTGATTTAGCCTCTTTATTCACGCCACAAATGGTCTTATGCATCAAATAAATGCAAATTATGATCAATTGGACACTTATTAGAGGGAATTGAATGCATTTAACACCCAAAAACGTCTTGAAAATGCTTTTTTCGTTGAAATTAACGCTTTTTGCAAGCATTTGTGATTCATTTAAGTTTAATTTGGGTTAAATAAGCCATTAAAATGAAAGAAAATCACTTATTTGCAAGAAATGAAGTGATTTAGCCTCTTTATTCACGCCACAAATGGTCTTATGCATCAAATAAATGCAAATTATGATCAATTGGACACTTATTAGAGGGAATTGAATGCATTTAACACCCCAAAACGTCTTGAAAATGCTTTTTTCGTTGAAATTAACGCTTTTTGCAAGCATTTGTGATTCATTTAAGTTTAATTTGGGTTAAATAAGCCATTAAAATGAAAGAAAATCACTTATTTGCAAGAAATGAAGTGATTTAGCCTCTTTATTCACGCCACAAATGGTCTTATGCATCAAATAAATGCAAATTATGATCAATTGGACACTTATTAGAGGGAATTGAATGCATTTAACACCCAAAACGTCTTGAAAATGCTTTTTTCGTTGAAATTAACGCTTTTTGCAAGCATTTGTGATTCATTTAAGTTTAATTTGGGTTAAATAAGCCATTAAAATGAAAGAAAATCACTTATTTGCAAGAAATGAAGTGATTTAGCCTCTTTATTCACGCCACAAATGGTCTTATGCATCAAATAAATGCAAATTATGATCAATTGGACACTTATTAGAGGAATTGAATGCATTTAACACCCCAAAACGTCTTGAAAATGCTTTTTTCGTTGAAATTAACGCTTTTTGCAAGCATTTGTGATTCATTTAAGTTTAATTTGGGTTAAATAAGCCATTAAAATGAAAGAAAATCACTTATTTGCAAGAAATGAAGTGATTTAGCCTCTTTATTCACGCCACAAATGGTCTTATGCATCAAATAAATGCAAATTATGATCAATTGGACACTTATTAGAGGGAATTGAATGCATTTAACACCTCAAAACGTCTTGAAAATGCTTTTTTCGTTGAAATTAACGCTTTTTGCAAGCATTTGTGATTCATTTAAGTTTAATTTGGGTTAAATAAGCCATTAAAATGAAAGAAAATCACTTATTTGCAAGAAATGAAGTGATTTAGCCTCTTTATTCATGCCACAAATGGTCTTATGCATCAAATAAATGCAAATTATGATCAATTGGACACTTATTAGAGGGAATTGAATGCATTTAACACTCCAAAACGTCTTGAAAATGCTTTTTTCGTTGAAATTAACGCTTTTTGCAAGCATTTGTGATTCATTTAAGTTTAATTTGGGTTAAATAAGCCATTAAAATGAAAGAAAATCACTTATTTGCAAGAAATGAAGTGATTTAGCCTCTTTATTCACGCCACAAATGGTCTTATGCATCAAATAAATGCAAATTATGATCAATTGGACACTTATTAGAGGGAATTGAATGCATTTAACACCCCAAAACGTCTTGAAAATGCTTTTTTCGTTGAAATTAACGCTTTTTGCAAGCATTTGTGATTCATTTAAGTTTAATTTGGGTTAAATAAGCCATTAAAATGAAAGAAAATCACTTATTTGCAAGAAATGAAGTGATTTAGCCTCTTTATTCACGCCACAAATGGTCTTATGCATCAAATAAATGCAAATTATGATCAATTGGACACTTATTAGAGGGAATTGAATGCATTTAACACCCCAAAACGTCTTGAAAATGCTTTTTTCGTTGAAATTAACGCTTTTTGCAAGCATTTGTGATTCATTTAAGTTTAATTTGGGTTAAATAAGCCATTAAAATGAAAGAAAATCACTTATTTGCAAGAAATGAAGTGATTTAGCCTCTTTATTCACGCCACAAATGGTCTTATGCATCAAATAAATGCAAATTATGATCAATTGGACACTTATTAGAGGGAATTGAAAGCATTTAACACCCAAAACGTCTTGAAAATGCTTTTTTCGTTGAAATTAACGCTTTTTGCAAGCATTTGTGATTCATTTAAGTTTAATTTGGGTTAAATAAGCCATTAAAATGAAAGAAAATCACTTATTTGCAAGAAATGAAGTGATTTAGCCTCTTTATTCACGCCACAAATGGTCTTATGCATCAAATAAATGCAAATTATGATCAATTGGACACTTATTAGAGGGAATTGAATGCATTTAACACCCCAAAACGTCTTGAAAATGCTTTTTTCGTTGAAATTAACGCTTTTTGCAAGCATTTGTGATTCATTTAAGTTTAATTTGGGTTAAATAAGCCATTAAAATGAAAGAAAATCACTTATTTGCAAGAAATGAAGTGATTTAGCCTCTTTATTCACGCCACAAATGGTCTTATGCATCAAATAAATGCAAATTATGATCAATTGGACACTTATTAGAGGGAATTGAATGCATTTAACACCCCAAAACGTCTTGAAAATGCTTTTTTCGTTGAAATTAACGCTTTTTGCAAGCATTTGTGATTCATTTAAGTTTAATTTGGGTTAAATAAGCCATTAAAATGAAAGAAAATCACTTATTTGCAAGAAATGAAGTGATTTAGCCTCTTTATTCACGCCACAAATGGTCTTATGCATCAAATAAATGCAAATTATGATCAATTGGACACTTATTAGAGGGAATTGAATGCATTTAACACCCCAAAACGTCTTGAAAATGCTTTTTTCGTTGAAATTAACGCTTTTTGCAAGCATTTGTGATTCATTTAAGTTTAATTTGGGTTAAATAAGCCATTAAAATGAAAGAAAATCACTTATTTGCAAGAAATGAAGTGATTTAGCCTCTTTATTCACGCCACAAATGGTCTTATGCATCAAATAAATGCAAATTATGATCAATTGGACACTTATTAGAGGGAATTGAATGCATTTAACACCCCAAAACGTCTTGAAAATGCTTTTTTCGTTGAAATTAACGCTTTTTGCAAGCATTTGTGATTCATTTAAGTTTAATTTGGGTTAAATAAGCCATTAAAATGAAAGAAAATCACTTATTTGCAAGAAATGAAGTGATTTAGCCTCTTTATTCACGCCACAAATGGTCTTATGCATCAAATAAATGCAAATTATGATCAATTGGACACTTATTAGAGGGAATTGAATGCATTTAACACCCCAAAACGTCTTGAAAATGCTTTTTTCGTTGAAATTAACGCTTTTTGCAAGCATTTGTGATTCATTTAAGTTTAATTTGGGTTAAATAAGCCATTAAAATGAAAGAAAATCACTTATTTGCAAGAAATGAAGTGATTTAGCCTCTTTATTCACGCCACAAATGGTCTTATGCATCAAATAAATGCAAATTATGATCAATTGGACACTTATTAGAGGGAATTGAATGCATTTAACACCTCAAAACGTCTTGAAAATGCTTTTTTCGTTGAAATTAACGCTTTTTGCAAGCATTTGTGATTCATTTAAGTTTAATTTGGGTTAAATAAGCCATTAAAATGAAAGAAAATCACTTATTTGCAAGAAATGAAGTGATTTAGCCTCTTTATTCACGCCACAAATGGTCTTATGCATCAAATAAATGCAAATTATGATCAATTGGACACTTATTAGAGGGAATTGAATGCATTTAACACCCCAAAACGTCTTGAAAATGCTTTTTTCGTTGAAATTAACGCTTTTTGCAAGCATTTGTGATTCATTTAAGTTTAATTTGGGTTAAATAAGCCATTAAAATGAAAGAAAATCACTTATTTGCAAGAAATGAAGTGATTTAGCCTCTTTATTCACGCCACAAATGGTCTTATGCATCAAATAAATGCAAATTATGATCAATTGGACACTTATTAGAGGGAATTGAATGCATTTAACACCCCAAAACGTCTTGAAAATGCTTTTTTCGTTGAAATTAACGCTTTTTGCAAGCATTTGTGATTCATTTAAGTTTAATTTGGGTTAAATAAGCCATTAAAATGAAAGAAAATCACTTATTTGCAAGAAATGAAGTGATTTAGCCTCTTTATTCACGCCACAAATGGTCTTATGCATCAAATAAATGCAAATTATGATCAATTGGACACTTATTAGAGGGAATTGAATGCATTTAACACCCCAAAACGTCTTGAAAATGCTTTTTTCGTTGAAATTAACGCTTTTTGCAAGCATTTGTGATTCATTTAAGTTTAATTTGGGTTAAATAAGCCATTAAAATGAAAGAAAATCACTTATTTGCAAGAAATGAAGTGATTTAGCCTCTTTATTCACGCCACAAATGGTCTTA
Source organism: Carallia pectinifolia (assembly GCA_037832335.1). Lineage (NCBI taxonomy): Eukaryota > Viridiplantae > Streptophyta > Magnoliopsida > Malpighiales > Rhizophoraceae > Carallia > Carallia pectinifolia. The sequence goes on from CM075449.1 coordinate 14,056,131, forward strand.
TGCATCAAATAAATGCAAATTATGATCAATTGGACACTTATTAGAGGGAATTGAATGCATTTAACACCCCAAAACGTCTTGAAAATGCTTTTTTCGTTGAAATTAACGCTTTTTGCAAGCATTTGTGATTCATTTAAGTTTAATTTGGGTTAAATAAGCCATTAAAATGAAAGAAAATCACTTATTTGCAAGAAATGAAGTGATTTAGCCTCTTTATTCACGCCACAAATGGTCTTATGCATCAAATAAATGCAAATTATGATCAATTGGACACTTATTAGAGGGAATTGAATGCATTTAACACCCCAAAACGTCTTGAAAATGCTTTTTTCGTTGAAATTAACGCTTTTTGCAAGCATTTGTGATTCATTTAAGTTTAATTTGGGTTAAATAAGCCATTAAAATGAAAGAAAATCACTTATTTGCAAGAAATGAAGTGATTTAGCCTCTTTATTCACGCCACAAATGGTCTTATGCATCAAATAAATGCAAATTATGATCAATTGGACACTTATTAGAGGGAATTGAATGCATTTAACACCCAAAACGTCTTGAAAATGCTTTTTTTCGTTGAAATTAACGCTTTTTGCAAGCATTTGTGATTCATTTAAGTTTAATTTGGGTTAAATAAGCCATTAAAATGAAAGAAAATCACTTATTTGCAAGAAATGAAGTGATTTAGCCTCTTTATTCACGCCACAAATGGTCTTATGCATCAAATAAATGCAAATTATGATCAATTGGACACTTATTAGAGGGAATTGAATGCATTTAACACCCCAAAACGTCTTGAAAATGCTTTTTTCGTTGAAATTAACGCTTTTTGCAAGCATTTGTGATTCATTTAAGTTTAATTTGGGTTAAATAAGCCATTAAAATGAAAGAAAATCACTTATTTGCAAGAAATGAAGTGATTTAGCCTCTTTATTCACGCCACAAATGGTCTTATGCATCAAATAAATGCAAATTATGATCAATTGGACACTTATTAGAGGGAATTGAATGCATTTAACACCCCAAAACGTCTTGAAAATGCTTTTTTCGTTGAAATTAACGCTTTTTGCAAGCATTTGTGATTCATTTAAGTTTAATTTGGGTTAAATAAGCCATTAAAATGAAAGAAAATCACTTATTTGCAAGAAATGAAGTGATTTAGCCTCTTTATTCACGCCACAAATGGTCTTATTTATCACATAAATGCAAATTATGATCAATTGGACACTTATTAGAGGGAATTGAATGCATTTAACACCCCAAAACGTGTTGAAAATGCTTTTTTCGTTGAAATTAAAGGTTTTTGCAAGCATTTGTGATTCCTTTAAATTTAATTTGGGTTAAATAAGCCATTAAAATAAAAGAAAATCACTTATTTGCAAGAAATGAAGTGATTTAGCCTCTTTATTCACGCCACAAATGGTCTTATGCATCAAATAAATACAAATTATGATCAATTGGACACTTATTAGAGGGAATTGAAAGCATTTAACACCTCAAAACGTCTTGAAAATGCTTTTTTCGTTGAAATTAACGGTTTTTGCAAGTATTTGTGATTCCTTTAAATTTAATTTGGGTTAAATAAGTCATTAAAATGAAAGAAAATCAATTATTTGCAAGAAATGAAGTGATTTTTCTTGCAAATAAGTGATTTAGCCTCTTTATTCATGCCACAAATGGTCTTATGCATCAAATAAATGCAAATTACGATCAATTGGACACTTATTAGAGGGAATTGAATGCATTTAACACCCCAAAACGTCTTGAAAATGCTTTTTTCGTTGAAATTAACGCTTTTTGCAAGCATTTGTGATTCATTTAAGTTTAATTTGGGTTAAATAAGCCATTAAAATGAAAGAAAATCACTTATTTGCAAGAAATGAAGTGATTTAGCCTCTTTATTCACGCCACAAATGGTCTTATGCATCAAATAAATGCAAATTATGATCAATTGGACACTTATTAGAGGGAATTGAAAGCATTTAACACCTCAAAACGTCTTGAAAATGCTTTTTTCGTTGAAATTAACGCTTTTTGCAAGCATTTGTGATTCATTTAAGTTTAATTTGGGTTAAATAAGCCATTAAAATGAAAGAAAATCACTTATTTGCAATAAATGAAGTGATTTAGCCTCTTTATTCATGCCACAAATGGTCTTATGCATGAAATAAATTCAAATTACGATCAATTGGACACTTATTAGAGGGAATTGAATGCATTTAACACCCCAAAACGTCTTGAAAATGCTTTTTTCGTTGAAATTAACGCTTTTTGCAAGCATTTGTGATTTCATTA
>CM075449.1:14059419-14111031 GCA_037832335.1 Carallia pectinifolia
TTTTCTTTCATTTTAATGGCTTATTTAACCCAAATTAAACTTAAATGAATCACAAATGCTTGCAAAAAGCGTTAATTTCAACGAAAAAAGCATTTTCAAGACGTTTTGGGGTGTTAAATGCATTCAATTCCCTCTAATAAGTGTCCAATTGATCATAATTTGCATTTATTTGATGCATAAGACCATTTGTGGCGTGAATAAAGAGGCTAAATCACTTCATTTCTTGCAAATAAGTGATTTTCTTTCATTTTAATGGCTTATTTAACCCAAATTAAACTTAAATGAATCACAAATGCTTGCAAAAAGCGTTAATTTCAACGAAAAAAGCATTTTCAAGACGTTTTGATGTGTTAAATGCATTCAATTCCCTCTAATAAGTGTCCAATTGATCATAATTTGCATTTATTTGATGCATAAGACCATTTGTAGCGTGAATAAAGAGGCTAAATCACTTCATTTCTTGCAAATAAGTGATTTTCTTTCATTTTAATGGCTTATTTAACCCAAATTAAACTTAAATGAATCACAAATGCTTGCAAAAAGCGTTAATTTCAACGAAAAAAGCATTTTCAAGACGTTTTGAGGTGTTAAATGCATTCAATTCCCTCTAATAAGTGTCCAATTGATCATAATTTGCATTTATTTGATGCATAAGACCATTTGTGGCGTGAATAAAGAGGCTAAATCACTTCATTTCTTGCAAATAAGTGATTTTCTTTCATTTTAATGGCTTATTTAACACAAATTAAACTTAAATGAATCACAAATGCTTGCAAAAAGCGTTAATTTCAACGAAAAAAAGCATTTTCAAGACGTTTTGAGGTGTTAAATGCATTCAATTCCCTCTAATAAGTGTCCAATTGATCATAATTTGCATTTATTTGATGCATAAGACCATTTGTGGCGTGAATAAAGAGGCTAAATCACTTCATTTCTTGCAAATAAGTGATTTTCTTTCATTTTAATGGCTTATTTAACACAAATTAAACTTAAATGAATCACAAATGCTTGCAAAAAGCGTTAATTTCAACGAAAAAAGCATTTTCAAGACGTTTTGGGTGTTAAATGCATTCAATTCCCTCTAATAAGTGTCCAATTGATCATAATTTGCATTTATTTGATGCATAAGACCATTTGTCGCGTGAATAAAGAGGCTAAATCACTTCATTTCTTGCAAATAAGTGATTTTCTTTCATTTTAATGGCTTATTTAACACAAATTAAACTTAAATGAATCACAAATGCTTGCAAAAAGCGTTAATTTCAACGAAAAAAGCATTTTCAAGACGTTTTAAGGTGTTAAATGCATTCAATTCTCTCTAATAAGTGTCCAATTGATCATAATTTGCATTTATTTGATGCATAAGACCATTTGTGGCGTGAATAAAGAGGCTAAATCACTTCATTTCTTGCAAATAAGTGATTTTCTTTCATTTTAATGGCTTATTTAACCCAAATTAAACTTAAATGAATCACAAATGCTTGCAAAAAGCGTTAATTTCAACGAAAAAAGCATTTTCAAGACGTTTTGTGGTGTTAAATGCATTCAATTCCCTCTAATAAGTGTCCAATTGATCATAATTTGCATTTATTTGATGCATAAGACCATTTGTGGCGTGAATAAAGAGGCTAAATCACTTCATTTCTTGCAAATAAGTGATTTTCTTTCATTTTAATGGCTTATTTAACCCAAATTAAACTTAAATGAATCACAAATGCTTGCAAAAAGCGTTAATTTCAACGAAAAAAGCATTTTCAAGACGTTTTGAGGTGTTAAATGCATTCAATTCCCTCTAATAAGTGTCCAATTGATCATAATTTGCATTTATTTGATGCATAAGACCATTTGTGGCGTGAATAAAGAGGCTAAATCACTTCATTTCTTGCAAATAAGTGATTTTCTTTCATTTTAATGGCTTATTTAACACAAATTAAACTTAAATGAATCACAAATGCTTGCAAAAAGCGTTAATTTCAACGAAAAAAGCATTTTCAAGACGTTTTGAGGTGTTAAATGCATTCAATTCCCTCTAATAAGTGTCCAATTGATCATAATTTGCATTTATTTGATGCATAAGACCATTTGTGGCGTGAATAAAGAGGCTAAATCACTTCATTTCTTGCAAATAAGTGATTTTCTTTCATTTTAATGGCTTATTTAACCCAAATTAAACTTAAATGAATCACAAATGCTTGCAAAAAGCGTTAATTTCAACGAAAAAAGCATTTTCAAGACGTTTTGATGTGTTAAATGCATTCAATTCCCTCTAATAAGTGTCCAATTGATCATAATTTGCATTTATTTGATGCATAAGACCATTTGTGGCGTGAATAAAGAGGCTAAATCACTTCATTTCTTGCAAATAAGTGATTTTCTTTCATTTTAATGGCTTATTTAACCCAAATTAAACTTAAATGAATCACAAATGCTTGCAAAAAGCGTTAATTTCAACGAAAAAAGCATTTTCAAGACGTTTTGAGGTGTTAAATGCATTCAATTCCCTCTAATAAGTGTCCAATTGATCATAATTTGCATTTATTTGATGCATAAGACCATTTGTGGCGTGAATAAAGAGGCTAAATCACTTCATTTCTTGCAAATAAGTGATTTTCTTTCATTTTAATGGCTTATTTAACACAAATTAAACTTAAATGAATCACAAATGCTTGCAAAAAGCGTTAATTTCAACGAAAAAAGCATTTTCAAGACGTTTTAGGGTGTTAAATGCATTCAATTCCCTCTAATAAGTGTCCAATTGATCATAATTTGCATTTATTTGATGCATAAGACCATTTGTGGCGTGAATAAAGAGGCTAAATCACTTCATTTCTTGCAAATAAGTGATTTTCTTTCATTTTAATGGCTTATTTAACCCAAATTAAACTTAAATGAATCACAAATGCTTGCAAAAAGCGTTAATTTCAACGAAAAAAGCATTTTCAAGACGTTTTGATGTGTTAAATGCATTCAATTCTCTCTAATAAGTGTCCAATTGATCATAATTTGCATTTATTTGAAGCATAAGACCATTTGTCGCGTGAATAAAGAGGCAAAATCACTTCATTTCTTGCAAATAAGTGATTTTCTTTCATTTTAATGGCTTATTTAACACAAATTAAACTTAAATGAATCACAAATGCTTGCAAAAAGCGTTAATTTCAACGAAAAAAGCATTTTCAAGACGTTTTAGGGTGTTAAATGCATTCAATTCCCTCTAATAAGTGTCCAATTGATCATAATTTGCATTTATTTGATGCATAAGACCATTTGTGGCGTGAATAAAGAGGCTAAATCACTTCATTTCTTGCAAATAAGTGATTTTCTTTCATTTTAATGGCTTATTTAACCCAAATTAAACTTAAATGAATCACAAATGCTTGCAAAAACCGTTAATTTCAACGAAAAAAGCATTTTCAAGACTTTTTAAGGTGTTAAATGCATTCAATTCCCTCTAATAAGTGTCCAATTGATCATAATTTGCATTTATTTGATGCATAAGACCATTTGTGGCGTGAATAAAGAGGCTAAATCACTTCATTTCTTGCAAATAAGTGATTTTCTTTCATTTTAATGGCTTATTTAACCCAAATTAAACTTAAATGAATCACAAATGCTTGCAAAAAGCGTTAATTTCAACGAAAAAAAGCATTTTCAAGACGTTTTGAGGTGTTAAATGCATTCAATTCCCTCTAATAAGTGTCCAATTGATCATAATTTGCATTTATTTGATGCATAAGACCATTTGTGGCGTGAATAAAGAGGCTAAATCACTTCATTTCTTGCAAATAAGTGATTTTCTTTCATTTTAATGGCTTATTTAACACAAATTAAACTTAAATGAATCACAAATGCTTGCAAAAAGCGTTAATTTCAACGAAAAAAAGCATTTTCAAGACGTTTTAGGGTGTTAAATGCATTTAATTCCCTCTAATAAGTGTCCAATTGATCATAATTTGCATTTATTTGATGCATAAGACCATTTGTGGCGTGAATAAAGAGGCTAAATCACTTCATTTCTTGCAAATAAGTGATTTTCTTTCATTTTAATGGCTTATTTAACCCAAATTAAACTTAAATGAATCACAAATGCTTGCAAAAAGCGTTAATTTCAACGAAAAAAGCATTTTCAAGACGTTTTGAGGTGTTAAATGCATTCAATTCCCTCTAATAAGTGTCCAATTGATCATAATTTGCATTTATTTGATGCATAAGACCATTTGTGGCGTGAATAAAGAGGCTAAATCACTTCATTTCTTGCAAATAAGTGATTTTCTTTCATTTTAATGGCTTATTTAACACAAATTAAACTTAAATGAATCACAAATGCTTGCAAAAAGCGTTAATTTCAACGAAAAAAAGCATTTTCAAGACGTTTTAGAGGTGTTAAATGCATTCAATTCCCTCTAATAAGTGTCCAATTGATCATAATTTGCATTTATTTGATGCATAAGACCATTTGTGGCGTGAATAAAGAGGCTAAATCACTTCATTTCTTGCAAATAAGTGATTTTCTTTCATTTTAATGGCTTATTTAACCCAAATTAAACTTAAATGAATCACAAATGCTTGCAAAAAGCGTTAATTTCAACGAAAAAAGCATTTTCAAGACGTTTTGGGTGTTAAATGCATTCAATTCCCTCTAATAAGTGTCCAATTGATCATAATTTGCATTTATTTGATGCATAAGACCATTTGTGGCGTGAATAAAGAGGCTAAATCACTTCATTTCTTGCAAATAAGTGATTTTCTTTCATTTTAATGGCTTATTTAACCCAAATTAAACTTAAATGAATCACAAATGCTTGCAAAAAGCGTTAATTTCAACGAAAAAAGCATTTTCAAGACGTTTTAGGGTGTTAAATGCATTCAATTCCCTCTAATAAGTGTCCAATTGATCATAATTTGCATTTATTTGATGCATAAGACCATTTGTGGCGTGAATAAAGAGGCTAAATCACTTCATTTCTTGCAAATAAGTGATTTTCTTTTATTTTAATGGCTTATTTAACCCAAATTAAACTTAAATGAATCACAAATGCTTGCAAAAAGCGTTAATTTCAACGAAAAAAGCATTTTCAAGACGTTTTTGGGGTGTTAAATGCATTCAATTCTCTCTAATAAGTGTCCAATTGATCATAATTTGCATTTATTTGATGCATAAGACCATTTGTGGCGTGAATAAAGAGGCTAAATCACTTCATTTCTTGCAAATAAGTGATTTTCTTTCATTTTAATGGCTTATTTAACCCAAATTAAACTTAAATGAATCACAAATGCTTGCAAAAAGCGTTAATTTCAACGAAAAAAGCATTTTCAAGACCTTTTTGGGGTGTTAAATGCATTCAATTCCCTCTAATAAGTGTCCAATTGATCATAATTTGCATTTATTTGATGCATAAGACCATTTGTGGCGTGAATAAAGAGGCTAAATCACTTCATTTCTTGCAAATAAGTGATTTTCTTTCATTTTAATGGCTTATTTAACCCAAATTAAACTTAAATGAATCACAAATGCTTGCAAAAAGCGTTAATTTCAACGAAAAAAGCATTTTCAAGACGTTTTAGGGTGTTAAATGCATTCAATTCCCTCTAATAAGTGTCCAATTGATCATAATTTGCATTTATTTGATGCATAAGACCATTTGTGGCGTGAATAAAGAGGCTAAATCACTTCATTTCTTGCAAATAAGTGATTTTCTTTCATTTTAATGGCTTATTTAACCCAAATTAAACTTAAATGAATCACAAATGCTTGCAAAAAGCGTTAATTTCAACGAAAAAAGCATTTTCAAGACGTTTTGAGGTGTTAAATGCATTCAATTCCCTCTAATAAGTGTCCAATTGATCATAATTTGCATTTATTTGATGCATAAGACCATTTGTGCGTGAATAAAGAGGCTAAATCACTTCATTTCTTGCAAATAAGTGATTTTCTTTCATTTTAATGGCTTATTTAACCCAAATTAAACTTAAATGAATCACAAATGCTTGCAAAAAGCGTTAATTTCAACGAAAAAAGCATTTTCAAGACGTTTTGATGTGTTAAATGCATTCAATTCCTCTCTAATAAGTGTCCAATTGATCATAATTTGCATTTATTTGATGCATAAGACCATTTGTGGCGTGAATAAAGAGGCTAAATCACTTCATTTCTTGCAAATAAGTGATTTTCTTTCATTTTAATGGCTTATTTAACCCAAATTAAACTTAAATGAATCACAAATGCTTGCAAAAAGCGTTAATTTCAACGAAAAAAGCATTTTCAAGACGTTTTTGGGTGTTAAATGCATTCAATTCCCTCTAATAAGTGTCCAATTGATCATAATTTGCATTTATTTGATGCATAAGACCATTTGTGGCGTGAATAAAGAGGCTAAATCACTTCATTTCTTGCAAATAAGTGATTTTCTTTCATTTTAATGGCTTATTTAACCCAAATTAAACTTAAATGAATCACAAATGCTTGCAAAAAGCGTTAATTTCAACGAAAAAAGCATTTTCAAGACGTTTTGGGGTGTTAAATGCATTCAATTCCCTCTAATAAGTGTCCAATTGATCATAATTTGCATTTATTTGATGCATAAGACCATTTGTGGCGTGAATAAAGAGGCTAAATCACTTCATTTCTTGCAAATAAGTGATTTTCTTTCATTTTAATGGCTTATTTAACCCAAATTAAACTTAAATGAATCACAAATGCTTGCAAAAAGCGTTAATTTCAACGAAAAAAGCATTTTCAAGACGTTTTGGGGTGTTAAATGCATTCAATTCCCTCTAATAAGTGTCCAATTGATCATAATTTGCATTTATTTGATGCATAAGACCATTTGTGGCGTGAATAAAGAGGCTAAATCACTTCATTTCTTGCAAATAAGTGATTTTCTTTCATTTTAATGGCTTATTTAACCCAAATTAAACTTAAATGAATCACAAATGCTTGCAAAAAGCGTTAATTTCAACGAAAAAAGCATTTTCAAGACGTTTTGGGTGTTAAATGCATTCAATTCCCTCTAATAAGTGTCCAATTGATCATAATTTGCATTTATTTGATGCATAAGACCATTTGTGGCGTGAATAAAGAGGCTAAATCACTTCATTTCTTGCAAATAAGTGATTTTCTTTCATTTTAATGGCTTATTTAACCCAAATTAAACTTAAATGAATCACAAATGCTTGCAAAAAGCGTTAATTTCAACGAAAAAAGCATTTTCAAGACGTTTTGGGGTGTTAAATGCATTCAATTCCCTCTAATAAGTGTCCAATTGATCATAATTTGCATTTATTTGATGCATAAGACCATTTGTGGCGTGAATAAAGAGGCTAAATCACTTCATTTCTTGCAAATAAGTGATTTTCTTTCATTTTAATGGCTTATTTAACCCAAATTAAACTTAAATGAATCACAAATGCTTGCAAAAAGCGTTAATTTCAACGAAAAAAAGCATTTTCAAGACGTTTTGGAGGTGTTAAATGCATTCAATTCCCTCTAATAAGTGTCCAATTGATCATAATTTGCATTTATTTGATGCATAAGACCATTTGTGGCGTGAATAAAGAGGCTAAATCACTTCATTTCTTGCAAATAAGTGATTTTCTTTCATTTTAATGGCTTATTTAACCCAAATTAAACTTAAATGAATCACAAATGCTTGCAAAAAGCGTTAATTTCAACGAAAAAAGCATTTTCAAGACGTTTTAGGGTGTTAAATGCATTCAATTCCCTCTAATAAGTGTCCAATTGATCATAATTTGCATTTATTTGATGCATAAGACCATTTGTGGCGTGAATAAAGGGGCTAAATCACTTCATTTCTTGCAAATAAGTGATTTTCTTTCATTTTAATGGCTTATTTAACACAAATTAAACTTAATTGAATCACAAATGCTTGCAAAAAGCGTTAATTTCAACGAACAAAGCATTTTCAAGACGTTTTGGGGTGTTAAATGCATTCAATTCCCTCTAATAAGTGTCCAATTGATCATAATTTGCATTTATTTGAAGCATAAGACCATTTGTCGCGTGAATAAAGAGGCAAAATCACTTCATTTCTTGCAAATAAGTGATTTTCTTTCATTTTAATGGCTTATTTAACACAAATTAAACTTAAATGAATCACAAATGCTGGCAAAAACCGTTAATTTCAACGAAAAAAGCATTTTCAATACTTTTTAAGGTGTTAAATGCATTCAATTCTCTCTAATAAGTGTCCAATTGATCATAATTTGCATTTATTTGATACATAAGACCATTTGTGGCGTGAATAAAGAGGCTAAATCACTTCATTTCTTGCAAATAAGTGATTTTCTTTCATTTTAATGGCTTATTTAACCCCCATTAAACTTAAATGAATCATAAATGCTTGCAAAAAGCGTTAATTTTAATGAAAAAAGCATTTTAAAGTGGTTTTGGGGTGTTAAATGCATTCAATTCCCTCTAATAAGTGTCCAATTGATCATAATTTGCATTTATTTGATGCATAAGACCATTTGTGCGTGAATAAAGAGGCTAAATCACTTCATTTCTTGCAAATAAGTGATTTTCTTTCATTTTAATGGCTTATTTAACCCAAATTAAACTTAAATGAATCACAAATGCTTGCAAAAAGCGTTAATTTCAACGAAAAAAAGCATTTTCAAGACGTTTTGAGGTGTTAAATGCATTCAATTCCCTCTAATAAGTGTCCAATTGATCATAATTTGCATTTATTTGATGCATAAGACCATTTGTGGCGTGAATAAAGAGGCTAAATCACTTCATTTCTTGCAAATAAGTGATTTTCTTTCATTTTAATGGCTTATTTAACCCAAATTAAACTTAAATGAATCACAAATGCTTGCAAAAAGCGTTAATTTCAACGAAAAAAGCATTTTCAAGACGTTTTGGGGTGTTAAATGCATTCAATTCCCTCTAATAAGTGTCCAATTGATCATAATTTGCATTTATTTGATGCATAAGACCATTTGTGGCGTGAATAAAGAGGCTAAATCACTTCATTTCTTGCAAATAAGTGATTTTCTTTCATTTTAAATGGCTTATTTAACCCAAATTAAACTTAAATGAATCACAAATGCTTGCAAAAAGCGTTAATTTCAACGAAAAAAGCATTTTCAAGACGTTTTGGGGTGTTAAATGCATTCAATTCCCTCTAATAAGTGTCCAATTGATCATAATTTGCATTTATTTGATGCATAAGACCATTTGTGGCGTGAATAAAGAGGCTAAATCACTTCATTTCTTGCAAATAAGTGATTTTCTTTCATTTTAATGGCTTATTTAACCCAAATTAAACTTAAATGAATCACAAATGCTTGCAAAAAGCGTTAATTTCAACGAAAAAAGCATTTTCAAGACGTTTTGGGTGTTAAATGCATTCAATTCCCTCTAATAAGTGTCCAATTGATCATAATTTGCATTTATTTGATGCATAAGACCATTTGTGGCGTGAATAAAGAGGCTAAATCACTTCATTTCTTGCAAATAAGTGATTTTCTTTCATTTTAATGGCTTATTTAACCCAAATTAAACTTAAATGAATCACAAATGCTTGCAAAAAGCGTTAATTTCAACGAAAAAAGCATTTTCAAGACGTTTTGGGGTGTTAAATGCATTCAATTCCCTCTAATAAGTGTCCAATTGATCATAATTTGCATTTATTTGATGCATAAGACCATTTGTGGCGTGAATAAAGAGGCTAAATCACTTCATTTCTTGCAAATAAGTGATTTTTTTTTTATTTTAATGGCTTATTTAACCCAAATTAAACTTAAATGAATCACAAATGCTTGCAAAAAGCGTTAATTTCAACGAAAAAAGCATTTTCAAGACGTTTTGGGGTGTTAAATGCATTCAATTCCCTCTAATAAGTGTCCAATTGATCATAATTTGCATTTATTTGATGCATAAGACCATTTGTGGCGTGAATAAAGAGGCTAAATCACTTCATTTCTTGCAAATAAGTGATTTTCTTTTCATTTTAATGGCTTATTTAACCAAATTAAACTTAAATGAATCACAAATGCTTGCAAAAAGCCGTTAATTTCAACGAAAAAAGCATTTTCAAGACGTTTTAGGGTGTTAAATGCATTTCAATTCCTCTAATAAGTGTCCAATTGATCATAATTTGCATTTATTTGATGCATAAGACCATTTGTGGCGTGAATAAAGAGGCTAAATCACTTCATTTCTTGCAAATAAGTGATTTTCTTTCATTTTAATGGCTTATTTAACCAAATTAAACTTAAATGAATCACAAATGCTTGCAAAAAGCGTTAATTTCAACGAAAAAAGCATTTTCAAGACGTTTTGGGTGTTAAATGCATTCAATTCCCTCTAATAAGTGTCCAATTGATCATAATTTGCATTTATTTGATGCATAAGACCATTTGTGGCGTGAATAAAGAGGCTAATCACTTCATTTCTTGCAAATAAGTGATTTTCTTTCATTTTAATGGCTTATTTAACCCAAATTAAACTTAAATGAATCACAAATGCAAAAACCGTTAATTTCAACGAAAAAAGCATTTTCAAGACGTTTTGGGTGTTAAATGCATTCAATTCCCTCTAATAAGTGTCCAATTGATCATAATTTGCATTTATTTGATGCATAAGACCATTTGTGGAATAAAGAGGCTAAATCACTTCATTTCTTGCAAATAAGTGATTTTCTTTCATTTTAATGGCTTATTTAACCAAATTAAACTTAAATGAATCACAAATGCTTGCAAAAACGTTAATTTCAACGAAAAAAGCATTTTCAAGACGTTTTGGTGTTAAATGCATTCAATTCCTCTAATAAGTGTCCAATTGATCATAATTTGCATTTATTTGATGCATAAGACCATTTGTGGCGTGAATAAAGAGGCTAAATCACTTCATTTCTTGCAAATAAGTGATTTTCTTTCATTTTAATGGCTTATTTAACACAAATTAAACTTAAATGAATCACAAATGCTTGCAAAAAGCGTTAATTTCAACGAAAAAAAGCATTTTCAAGACGTTTTTGGGTGTTAAATGCATTCAATTCCCTCTAATAAGTGTCCAATTGATCATAATTTGCATTTATTTGATGCATAAGACCATTTGTGGCGTGAATAAAGAGGCTAAATCACTTCATTTCTTGCAAATAAGTGATTTTCTTTCATTTAATGGCTTATTTAACCCAAATTAAACTTAAATGAATCACAAATGCTTGCAAAAAGCTTAATTTCAACGAAAAAAGCATTTTCAAGACGTTTTGGGTGTTAAATGCATTCAATTCCCTCTAATAAGTGTCCAATTGATCATAATTTGCATTTATTTGATGCATAAGACCATTGTGGCGTGAAAAGAGGCTAAATCACTTCATTTCTTGCAAATAAGTGATTTTCTTTCATTTTAATGGCTTATTTAACCCAAATTAAACTTAAATGAATCACAAATGCTTGCAAAAAGCGTTAATTTCAACGAAAAAAGCATTTTCAAGACGTTTTGGTGTTAAATGCATTCAATTCCCTCTAATAAGTGTCCAATTGATCATAATTTGCATTTATTTGATGCATAAGACCATTTGTGGCGTGAATAAAGAGGCTAAATCACTTCATTTCTTGCAAATAAGTGATTTTTTTTTTTTTTAATGGCTTATTTAACCCAAATTAAACTTAAATGAATCACAAATGCTTGCAAAAAGCGTTAATTTCAACGAAAAAAGCATTTTCAAGACGTTTTGGGGTGTTAAATGCATTCAATTCCCTCTAATAAGTGTCCAATTGATCATAATTTGCATTTATTTGATGCATAAGACCATTTGTGGCGTGAATAAAGAGGCTAAATCACTTCATTTCTTGCAAATAAGTGATTTTCTTTCATTTTAATGGCTTATTTAACCCAAATTAAACTTAAATGAATCACAAATGCTTGCAAAAAGCGTTAATTTCAACGAAAAAGCATTTTCAAGACGTTTTGGTGTTAAATGCATTCAATTCCCTCTAATAAGTGTCCAATTGATCATAATTTGCATTTATTTGATGCATAAGACCATTTGTGGCGTGAATAAAGAGGCTAAATCACTTCATTTCTTGCAAATAAGTGATTTCTTTCATTTTAATGGCTTATTTAACCAAATTAAACTTAAATGAATCACAAATGCTTGCAAAAAGCGTTAATTTCAACGAAAAAAGCATTTTCAAGACGTTTTGGGTGTTAAATGCATTCAATTCCCTCTAATAAGTGTCCAATTGATCATAATTTGCATTTATTTGATGCATAAGACCATTTGTGGCGTGAATAAGAGGCTAAATCACTTCATTTCTTGCAAATAAGTGATTTTCTTTCATTTTAATGGCTTATTTAACAAATTAAACTTAAATGAATCACAAATGCTTGCAAAAAGCGTTAATTTCAACGAAAAAAGCATTTTCAAGACGTTTTGGTGTTAAATGCATTCAATTCCCTCTAATAAGTGTCCAATTGATCATAATTTGCATTTATTTGATGCATAAGACCATTTGTGGCGTGAATAAAGAGGCTAAATCACTTCATTTCTTGCAAATAAGTGATTTTCTTTCATTTTAATGGCTTATTTAACCAAATTAAACTTAAATGAATCACAAATGCTTGCAAAAAGCGTTAATTTCAACGAAAAAAGCATTTTCAAGACGTTTTGGGTGTTAAATGCATTCAATTCCCTCTAATAAGTGTCCAATTGATCATAATTTGCATTTATTTGATGCATAAGACCATTTGTGGCGTGAAAAGAGGCTAAATCACTTCATTTCTTGCAAATAAGTGATTTTCTTTCATTTTAATGGCTTATTTAACCCAAATTAAACTTAAATGAATCACAAATGCTTGAAAAAGCGTTAATTTCAACGAAAAAAGCATTTTCAAGACGTTTTGGTGTTAAATGCATTCAATTCCTCTAATAAGTGTCCAATTGATCATAATTTGCATTTATTTGATGCATAAGACCATTTGTGGCGTGAATAAAGAGGCTAAATCACTTCATTTCTTGCAAATAAGTGATTTTCTTTCATTTTAATGGCTTATTTAACCCAAATTAAACTTAAATGAATCACAAATGCTTGCAAAAAGCGTTAATTTCAACGAAAAAAGCATTTTCAAGACGTTTTGGGTGTTAAATGCATTCAATTCCCTCTAATAAGTGTCCAATTGATCATAATTTGCATTTATTTGATGCATAAGACCATTTGTGGCGTGAATAAAGAGGCTAAATCACTTCATTTCTTGCAAATAAGTGATTTTTTTTCATTTTAATGGCTATTTAACCCAAATTAAACTTAAATGAATCACAAATGCTTGCAAAAAGCGTTAATTTCAACGAAAAAAGCATTTTCAAGACGTTTTGGGGTGTTAAATGCATTCAATTCCCTCTAATAAGTGTCCAATTGATCATAATTTGCATTTATTTGATGCATAAGACCATTTGTGGCGTGAATAAAGAGGCTAAATCACTTCATTTCTTGCAAATAAGTGATTTTCTTTCATTTTAATGGCTTATTTAACCAAATTAAACTTAAATGAATCACAAATGCTTGCAAAAAGCGTTAATTTCAACGAAAAAAGCATTTTCAAGACGTTTTGGTGTTAAATGCATTCAATTCCCTCTAATAAGTGTCCAATTGATCATAATTTGCATTTATTTGATGCATAAGACCATTTGTGGCGTGAATAAAGAGGCTAAATCACTTCATTTCTTGCAAATAAGTGATTTTCTTTCATTTTAATGGCTTATTTCCCAAATTAAACTTAAATGAATCACAAATGCTTGCAAAAAGCGTTAATTTCAACGAAAAAAGCATTTTCAACGTTTTGGGGTGTTAAATGCATTCAATTCCCTCTAATAAGTGTCCAATTGATCATAATTTGCATTTATTTGATGCATAAGACCATTTGTGGCGTGAATAAAGAGGCTAAATCACTTCATTTCTTGCAAATAAGTGATTTTCTTTTTTTAATGGCTTATTTAACCCAAATTAAACTTAAATGAATCACAAATGCTTGCAAAAACCGTTAATTTCAACGAAAAAAGCATTTTCAAGACGTTTTGGGGTGTTAAATGCATTCAATTCCCTCTAATAAGTGTCCAATTGATCATAATTTGCATTTATTTGATGCATAAGACCATTTGTGGCGTGAATAAAGAGGCTAAATCACTTCATTTCTTGCAAATAAGTGATTTTCTTTCATTTTAATGGCTTATTTAACCCAAATTAAACTTAAATGAATCACAAATGCTTGCAAAAAGCGTTAATTTCAACGAAAAAAAGCATTTTCAAGACGTTTTGGGGTGTTAAATGCATTCAATTCCCTCTAATAAGTGTCCAATTGATCATAATTTGCATTTATTTGATGCATAAGACCATTTGTGGCGTGAATAAAGAGGCTAAATCACTTCATTTCTTGCAAATAAGTGATTTTCTTTCATTTTAATGGCTTATTTAACCCAAATTAAACTTAAATGAATCACAAATGCTTGCAAAAAGCGTTAATTTCAACGAAAAAAGCATTTTCAAGACGTTTTGGGGTGTTAAATGCATTCAATTCCCTCTAATAAGTGTCCAATTGATCATAATTTGCATTTATTTGATGCATAAGACCATTTGTGGCGTGAATAAAGAGGCTAAATCACTTCATTTCTTGCAAATAAGTGATTTTCTTTCATTTTAATGGCTTATTTAACCAAATTAAACTTAAATGAATCACAAATGCTTGCAAAAAGCGTTAATTTCAACGAAAAAAGCCTTTTCAAGACGTTTTGGAGGGTGTTAAATGCATTCAATTCCCTCTAATAAGTGTCCAATTGATCATAATTTGCATTTATTTGATGCATAAGACCATTTGTGGCGTGAATAAAGAGGCTAAATCACTTCATTTCTTGCAAATAAGTGATTTTCTTTCATTTTAATGGCTTATTTAACCCAAATTAAACTTAAATGAATCACAAATGCTTGCAAAAAGCGTTAATTTCAACGAAAAAAGCATTTTCAAGACGTTTTGAGGTGTTAAATGCATTCAATTCCCTCTAATAAGTGTCCAATTGATCATAATTTGCATTTATTTGATGCATAAGACCATTTGTGGCGTGAATAAAGAGGCTAAATCACTTCATTTCTTGCAAATAAGTGATTTTCTTTCATTTTAATGGCTTATTTAACCCAAATTAAACTTAAATGAATCACAAATGCTTGCAAAAAGCGTTAATTTCAACGAAAAAAGCATTTTCAAGACGTTTTGGGGTGTTAAATGCATTCAATTCCCTCTAATAAGTGTCCAATTGATCATAATTTGCATTTATTTGATGCATAAGACCATTTGTGGCGTGAATAAAGAGGCTAAATCACTTCATTTCTTGCAAATAAGTGATTTTCTTTCATTTTAATGGCTTATTTAACCCAAATTAAACTTAAATGAATCACAAATGCTTGCAAAAAGCGTTAATTTTCATGAAAAAAGCATTTTCAAGACGTTTTGGGGTGTTAAATGCATTCAATTCCCTCTAATAAGTGTCCAATTGATCATAATTTGCATTTATTTGATGCATAAGACCATTTGTGGCGTGAATAAAGAGGCTAAATCACTTCATTTCTTGCAAATAAGTGATTTTCTTTCATTTTAATGGCTTATTTAACCCAAATTAAACGTAAATGAATCACAAATGCTTGCAAAAAGCGTTAATTTCAACGAAAAAAGCATTTTCAAGACGTTTTGGGGTGTTAAATGCATTCAATTCCCTCTAATAAGTGTCCAATTGATCATAATTTGCATTTATTTGATGCATAAGACCATTTGTGCGTGAATAAAGAGGCTAAATCACTTCATTTCTTGCAAATAAGTGATTTTCTTTCATTTTAATGGCTTATTTAACCCAAATTAAACTTAAATGAATCACAAATGCTTGCAAAAAGCGTTAATTTCAACGAAAAAAGCATTTTCAAGACGTTTTGAGGTGTTAAATGCATTCAATTCCCTCTAATAAGTGTCCAATTGATCGATAATTTGCATTTATTTGATGCATAAGACCATTTGTGGCGTGAATAAAGAGGCTAAATCACTTCATTTCTTGCAAATAAGTGATTTTCTTTCATTTTAATGGCTTATTTAACCCAAATTAAACTTAAATGAATCACAAATGCTTGCAAAAAGCGTTAATTTCAACGAAAAAAGCATTTTCAAGACGTTTTGGGGTGTTAAATGCATTCAATTCCCTCTAATAAGTGTCCAATTGATCATAATTTGCATTTATTTGATAAATAAGACCATTTGTGGCGTGAATAAAGAGGCTAAATCACTTCATTTCTTGCAAATAAGTGATTTTCTTTCATTTTAATGGCTTATTTAACCAAATTAAACTTAAATGAATCACAAATGCTTGCAAAAAGCGTTAATTTCAACGAAAAAAAGCATTTTCAAGACGTTTTGGGGGTGTTAAATGCATTCAATTCCCTCTAATAAGTGTCCAATTGATCATAATTTGCATTTATTTGATGCATAAGACCATTTGTGGCGTGAATAAAGAGGCTAAATCACTTCATTTCTTGCAAATAAGTGATTTTCTTTCATTTTAATGGCTTATTTAACCAAATTAAACTTAAATGAATCACAAATGCTTGCAAAAAGCGTTAATTTCAACGAAAAAAGCATTTTCAAGTTTTTGGGTGTTAAATGCATTCAATTCCCTCTAATAAGTGTCCAATTGATCATAATTTGCATTTATTTGATGCATAAGACCATTTGTGGCGTGAATAAAGAGGCTAAATCACTTCATTTCTTGCAAATAAGTGATTTTCTTTCATTTTAATGGCTTATTTAACCCAAATTAAACTTAAATGAATCACAAATGCTTGCAAAAACGTTAATTTCAACGAAAAAAGCATTTTCAAGACGTTTTAGGTGTTAAATGCATTCAATTCCTCTAATAAGTGTCCAATTGATCATAATTTGCATTTATTTGATGCATAAGACCATTTGTGGCGTGAATAAAGAGGCTAAATCACTTCATTTCTTGCAAATAAGTGATTTTCTTTCATTTTAATGGCTTATTTAACCCAAATTAAACTTAAATGAATCACAAATGCTTGCAAAAAGCGTTAATTTCAACGAAAAAAGCATTTTCAAGACGTTTTGGGGTGTTAAATGCATTCAATTCCCTCTAATAAGTGTCCAATTGATCATAATTTGCATTTATTTGATGCATAAGACCATTTGTGGCGTGAATAAAGAGGCTAAATCACTTCATTTCTTGCAAATAAGTGATTTTCTTTCATTTTAATGGCTTATTTAACCCAAATTAAACTTAAATGAATCACAAATGCTTGCAAAAAGCGTTAATTTCAACGAAAAAAGCATTTTCAAGACGTTTTGGGGTGTTAAATGCATTCAATTCCCTCTAATAAGTGTCCAATTGATCATAATTTGCATTTATTTGATGCATAAGACCATTTGTGGCGTGAATAAAGAGGCTAAATCACTTCATTTCTTGCAAATAAGTGATTTTCTTTCATTTTAATGGCTTATTTAACCAAATTAAACTTAAATGAATCACAAATGCTTGCAAAAAGCGTTAATTTCAACGAAAAAAAGCATTTTCAAGACGTTTTGGGTGTTAAATGCATTCAATTCCCTCTAATAAGTGTCCAATTGATCATAATTTGCATTTATTTGATGCATAAGACCATTTGTGGCGTGAATAAAGAGGCTAAATCACTTCATTTCTTGCAAATAAGTGATTTTCTTTCATTTTAATGGCTTATTTAACCCAAATTAAACTTAAATGAATCACAAATGCTTGCAAAAAATTAATTTCAACGAAAAAAGCATTTTCAAGACGTTTTGGGTGTTAAATGCATTCAATTCCCTCTAATAAGTGTCCAATTGATCATAATTTGCATTTATTTGATGCATAAGACCATTTGTGGCGTGAATAAAGAGGCTAAATCACTTCATTTCTTGCAAATAAGTGATTTTCTTTTTTTAATGGCTTATTTAACCCAAATTAAACTTAAATGAATCACAAATGCTTGCAAAAAGCGTTAATTTCAACGAAAAAAGCATTTTCAAGACGTTTTGGGTGTTAAATGCATTCAATTCCCTCTAATAAGTGTCCAATTGATCATAATTTGCATTTATTTGATGCATAAGACCATTTGTGGCGTGAATAAAGAGGCTAAATCACTTCATTTCTTGCAAATAAGTGATTTTCTTTCATTTTAATGGCTTATTTAACCCAAATTAAACTTAAATGAATCACAAATGCTTGCAAAAAGCGTTAATTTCAACGAAAAAAGCATTTTCAAGACGTTTTGGTGTTAAATGCATTCAATTCCCTCTAATAAGTGTCCAATTGATCATAATTTGCATTTATTTGATGCATAAGACCATTTGTGGCGTGAATAAAGAGGCTAAATCACTTCATTTCTTGCAAATAAGTGATTTTCTTTCATTTTAATGGCTTATTTAACCCAAATTAAACTTAAATGAATCACAAATGCTTGCAAAAAGCGTTAATTTCAACGAAAAAAGCATTTTCAAGACGTTTTGGGGTGTTAAATGCATTCAATTCCCTCTAATAAGTGTCCAATTGATCATAATTTGCATTTATTTGATGCATAAGACCATTTGTGGCGTGAATAAAGAGGCTAAATCACTTCATTTCTTGCAAATAAGTGATTTTCTTTCATTTTAATGGCTTATTTAACCCAAATTAAACTTAAATGAATCACAAATGCTTGCAAAAGCGTTAATTTCAACGAAAAAAGCATTTTCAAGACGTTTTGGGGTGTTAAATGCATTCAATTCCCTCTAATAAGTGTCCAATTGATCATAATTTGCATTTATTTGATGCATAAGACCATTTGTGGCGTGAATAAAGAGGCTAAATCACTTCATTTCTTGCAAATAAGTGATTTTCTTTCATTTTAATGGCTTATTTAACAAATTAAACTTAAATGAATCACAAATGCTTGCAAAAAGCGTTAATTTCAACGAAAAAAGCATTTTCAAGACGTTTTGGGTGTTAAATGCATTCAATTCCCTCTAATAAGTGTCCAATTGATCATAATTTGCATTTATTTGATGCATAAGACCATTTGTGGCGTGAATAAAGAGGCTAAATCACTTCATTTCTTGCAAATAAGTGATTTTCTTTCATTTTAATGGCTTATTTAACAATTAAACTTAAATGAATCACAAATGCTTGCAAAAAGCGTTAATTTCAACGAAAAAAGCATTTTCAAGACGTTTTGGGTGTTAAATGCATTCAATTCCCTCTAATAAGTGTCCAATTGATCATAATTTGCATTTATTTGATGCATAAGACCATTTGTGGCGTGAATAAAGAGGCTAAATCACTTCATTTCTTGCAAATAAGTGATTTTCTTTTTTTAATGGCTTATTTAACCAAATTAAACTTAAATGAATCACAAATGCTTGCAAAAAGCGTTAATTTCAACGAAAAAAGCATTTTCAAGACGTTTTGGGTGTTAAATGCATTCAATTCCTCTAATAAGTGTCCAATTGATCATAATTTGCATTTATTTGATGCATAAGACCATTTGTGGCGTGAATAAAGAGGCTAAATCACTTCATTTCTTGCAAATAAGTGATTTTCTTTCATTTTAATGGCTTATTTAACCAAATTAAACTTAAATGAATCACAAATGCTTGCAAAAAGCGTTAATTTCAACGAAAAAAGCATTTTCAAGACGTTTTGGGGTGTTAAATGCATTCAATTCCCTCTAATAAGTGTCCAATTGATCATAATTTGCATTTATTTGATGCATAAGACCATTTGTGGCGTGAATAAAGAGGCTAAATCACTTCATTTCTTGCAAATAAGTGATTTTCTTTCATTTTAATGGCTTATTTAACCCAAATTAAACTTAAATGAATCACAAATGCTTGCAAAAAGCGTTAATTTCAACGAAAAAAAGCATTTTCAAGACGTTTTGGGTGTTAAATGCATTCAATTCCCTCTAATAAGTGTCCAATTGATCATAATTTGCATTTATTTGATGCATAAGACCATTTGTGGCGTGAATAAAGAGGCTAAATCACTTCATTTCTTGCAAATAAGTGATTTTCTTTTTTTTTAATGGCTTATTTAACCCAAATTAAACTTAAATGAATCACAAATGCTTGCAAAAACCGTTAATTTCAACGAAAAAAGCATTTTCAAGACGTTTGGGGTGTTAAATGCATTCAATTCCTCTAATAAGTGTCCAATTGATCATAATTTGCATTTATTTGATGCATAAGACCATTTGTGGCGTGAATAAAGAGGCTAAATCACTTCATTTCTTGCAAATAAGTGATTTTCTTTCATTTTAATGGCTTATTTAACCCAAATTAAACTTAAATGAATCACAAATGCTTGCAAAAAGCGTTAATTTCAACGAAAAAAGCATTTTCAAGACGTTTTGGGGTGTTAAATGCATTCAATTCCCTCTAATAAGTGTCCAATTGATCATAATTTGCATTTATTTGATGCATAAGACCATTTGTGGCGTGAATAAAGAGGCTAAATCACTTCATTTCTTGCAAATAAGTGATTTTCTTTCATTTTAATGGCTTATTTAACCCAAATTAAACTTAAATGAATCACAAATGCTTGCAAAAAGCGTTAATTTCAACGAAAAAAGCATTTTCAAGACGTTTTGGGGTGTTAAATGCATTCAATTCCCTCTAATAAGTGTCCAATTGATCATAATTTGCATTTATTTGATGCATAAGACCATTTGTGGCGTGAATAAAGAGGCTAAATCACTTCATTTCTTGCAAATAAGTGATTTTCTTTCATTTTAATGGCTTATTTAACACAAATTAAACTTAAATGAATCACAAATGCTTGCAAAAAGCGTTAATTTCAACGAAAAAAGCATTTTCAAGACGTTTTGGGGTGTTAAATGCATTCAATTCCCTCTAATAAGTGTCCAATTGATCATAATTTGCATTTATTTGATGCATAAGACCATTTGTGGCGTGAATAAAGAGGCTAAATCACTTCATTTCTTGCAAATAAGTGATTTTCTTTCATTTTAATGGCTTATTTAACCAAATTAAACTTAAATGAATCACAAATGCTTGCAAAAACGTTAATTTCAACGAAAAAAGCATTTTCAAGACGTTTTGGGTGTTAAATGCATTCAATTCCCTCTAATAAGTGTCCAATTGATCATAATTTGCATTTATTTGATGCATAAGACCATTTGTGGCGTGAATAAAGAGGCTAAATCACTTCATTTCTTGCAAATAAGTGATTTTCTTTCATTTTAATGGCTTATTTAACCCAAATTAAACTTAAATGAATCACAAATGCTTGCAAAAAGCGTTAATTTCAACGAAAAAAGCATTTTCAAGACGTTTTGGTGTTAAATGCATTCAATTCCCTCTAATAAGTGTCCAATTGATCATAATTTGCATTTATTTGATGCATAAGACCATTTGTGGCGTGAATAAAGAGGCTAAATCACTTCATTTCTTGCAAATAAGTGATTTTCTTTCATTTTAATGGCTTATTTAACCCAAATTAAACTTAAATGAATCACAAATGCTTGCAAAAAGCGTTAATTTCAACGAAAAAAGCATTTTCAAACGTTTTGGGTGTTAAATGCATTCAATTCCCTCTAATAAGTGTCCAATTGATCATAATTTGCATTTATTTGATGCATAAGACCATTTGTGGCGTGAATAAAGAGGCTAAATCACTTCATTTCTTGCAAATAAGTGATTTTCTTTCATTTTAATGGCTTATTTAACAAATTAAACTTAAATGAATCACAAATGCTTGCAAAAAGCGTTAATTTCAACGAAAAAAGCATTTTCAAGACGTTTTGGGTGTTAAATGCATTCAATTCCCTCTAATAAGTGTCCAATTGATCATAATTTGCATTTATTTGATGCATAAGACCATTTGTGGCGTGAATAAAGAGGCTAAATCACTTCATTTCTTGCAAATAAGTGATTTTCTTTCATTTTAATGGCTTATTTAACCCAAATTAAACTTAAATGAATCAAATGCTTGCAAAAAGCGTTAATTTCAACGAAAAAAGCATTTTCAAGACGTTTTGGGTGTTAAATGCATTCAATTCCCTCTAATAAGTGTCCAATTGATCATAATTTGATTTGATGCATAAGACCATTTGTGGCGTGAATAAAGAGGCTAAATCACTTCATTTCTTGCAAATAAGTGATTTTCTTTCATTTTAATGGCTTATTTAACCCAAATTAAACTTAAATGAATCACAAATGCTTGCAAAAAGCGTTAATTTCAACGAAAAAAGCATTTTCAAGACGTTTTGGTGTTAAATGCATTCAATTCCCTCTAATAAGTGTCCAATTGATCATAATTTGCATTTATTTGATGCATAAGACCATTTGTGGCGTGAATAAAGAGGCTAAATCACTTCATTTCTTGCAAATAAGTGATTTTCTTTCATTTTAATGGCTTATTTAACCCAAATTAAACTTAAATGAATCACAAATGCTTGCAAAAAGCGTTAATTTCAACGAAAAAAGCATTTTCAAGACGTTTTAGGTGTTAAATGCATTCAATTCCCTCTAATAAGTGTCCAATTGATCATAATTTGCATTTATTTGATGCATAAGACCATTTGTGGCGTGAATAAAGAGGCTAAATCACTTCATTTCTTGCAAATAAGTGATTTTCTTTCATTTTAATGGCTTATTTAACCCAAATTAAACTTAAATGAATCACAAATGCTTGCAAAAAGCGTTAATTTCAACGAAAAAAGCATTTTCAAGACGTTTTGGGTGTTAAATGCATTCAATTCCCTCTAATAAGTGTCCAATTGATCATAATTTGCATTTATTTGATGCATAAGACCATTTGTGGCGTGAATAAAGAGGCTAAATCACTTCATTTCTTGCAAATAAGTGATTTTCTTTCATTTTAATGGCTTATTTAACCCAAATTAAACTTAAATGAATCACAAATGCTTGCAAAAAGCGTTAATTTCAACGAAAAAAGCATTTTCAAGACGTTTTGTTAAATGCATTCAATTCCTCTAATAAGTGTCCAATTGATCATAATTTGCATTTATTTGATGCATAAGATTTGTGGCGTGAATAAAGAGGCTAAATCACTTCATTTCTTGCAAATAAGTGATTTTCTTTCATTTTAATGGCTTATTTAACCCAAATTAAACTTAAATGAATCACAAATGCTTGCAAAAAGCGTTAATTTCAACGAAAAAAGCATTTTCAAGACGTTTTGGTGTTAAATGCATTCAATTCCCTCTAATAAGTGTCCAATTGATCATAATTTGCATTTATTTGATGCATAAGACCATTTGTGGCGTGAATAAAGAGGCTAAATCACTTCATTTCTTGCAAATAAGTGATTTTCTTTCATTTTAATGGCTTATTTAACCCAAATTAAACTTAAATGAATCACAAATGCTTGCAAAAAGCGTTAATTTCAACGAAAAAAGCATTTTCAAGACGTTTTGGGTGTTAAATGCATTCAATTCCCTCTAATAAGTGTCCAATTGATCATAATTTGCATTTATTTGATGCATAAGACCATTTGTGGCGTGAATAAAGGCTAAATCACTTCATTTCTTGCAAATAAGTGATTTTTTTCATTTTAATGGCTTATTTAACAAATTAAACTTAAATGAATCACAAATGCTTGCAAAAAGCGTTAATTTCAACGAAAAAAGCATTTTCAAGACGTTTTGGGGTGTTAAATGCATTCAATTCCCTCTAATAAGTGTCCAATTGATCATAATTTGCATTTATTTGATGCATAAGACCATTTGTGGCGTGAATAAAGAGGCTAAATCACTTCATTTCTTGCAAATAAGTGATTTTCTTTCATTTTAATGGCTTATTTAACCCAAATTAAACTTAAATGAATCACAAATGCTTGCAAAAAGCGTTAATTTCAACGAAAAAAGCATTTTCAAGACGTTTTGGGGTGTTAAATGCATTCAATTCCCTCTAATAAGTGTCCAATTGATCATAATTTGCATTTATTTGATGCATAAGACCATTTGTGCGTGAATAAAGAGGCTAAATCACTTCATTTCTTGCAAATAAGTGATTTTCTTTCATTTTAATGGCTTATTTAACCCAAATTAAACTTAAAATCACAAATGCTTGCAAAAAGCGTTAATTTCAACGAAAAAAGCATTTTCAAGACGTTTTGGTGTTAAATGCATTCAATTCCCTCTAATAAGTGTCCAATTGATCATAATTTGCATTTATTTGATGCATAAGACCATTTGTGGCGTGAATAAAGAGGCTAAATCACTTCATTTCTTGCAAATAAGTGATTTTCTTTCATTTTAATGGCTTATTTAACCCAAATTAAACTTAAATGAATCACAAATGCTTGCAAAAAGCGTTAATTTCAACGAAAAAAGCATTTTCAAGACGTTTTGGGTGTTAAATGCATTCAATTCCCTCTAATAAGTGTCCAATTGATCATAATTTGCATTTATTTGATGCATAAGACCATTTGTGGCGTGAATAAAGAGGCTAAATCACTTCATTTCTTGCAAATAAGTGATTTTCTTTCATTTTAATGGCTTATTTAACCCAAATTAAACTTAAATGAATCACAAATGCTTGCAAAAAGCGTTAATTTCAACGAAAAAAGCATTTTCAAGACGTTTTGGTGTTAAATGCATTCAATTCCCTCTAATAAGTGTCCAATTGATCATAATTTGCATTTATTTGATGCATAAGACCATTTGTGGCGTGAATAAAGAGGCTAAATCACTTCATTTCTTGCAAATAAGTGATTTTCTTTCATTTTAATGGCTTATTTAACCCAAATTAAACTTAAATGAATCACAAATGCTTGCAAAAAGCGTTAATTTCAACGAAAAAAGCATTTTCAAGATTTGGTGTTAAATGCATTCAATTCCCTCTAATAAGTGTCCAATTGATCATAATTTGCATTTATTTGATGCATAAGACCATTTGTGGCGTGAATAAAGGCTAAATCACTTCATTTCTTGCAAATAAGTGATTTTCTTTTTTTTAATGGCTTATTTAACCCAAATTAAACTTAAATGAATCACAAATGCTTGCAAAAAGCGTTAATTTCAACGAAAAAAGCATTTTCAAGACGTTTTGGTGTTAAATGCATTCAATTCCTCTAATAAGTGTCCAATTGATCATAATTTGCATTTATTTGATGCATAAGACCATTTGTGGCGTGAATAAAGAGGCTAAATCACTTCATTTCTTGCAAATAAGTGATTTTCTTTCATTTTAATGGCTTATTTAACCCAAATTAAACTTAAATGAATCACAAATGCTTGCAAAAAGCGTTAATTTCAACGAAAAAAGCATTTTCAAGACGTTTTGGTGTTAAATGCATTCAATTCCCTCTAATAAGTGTCCAATTGATCATAATTTGCATTTATTTGATGCATAAGACCATTTGTGGCGTGAATAAAGAGGCTAAATCACTTCATTTCTTGCAAATAAGTGATTTTCTTTCATTTTAATGGCTTATTTAACCCAAATTAAACTTAAATGAATCACAAATGCTTGCAAAAAGCGTTAATTTCAACGAAAAAAGCATTTTCAAGACGTTTTGGTGTTAAATGCATTCAATTCCCTCTAATAAGTGTCCAATTGATCATAATTTGCATTTATTTGATGCATAAGACCATTTGTGGCGTGAATAAAGAGGCTAAATCACTTCATTTCTTGCAAATAAGTGATTTTCTTTCATTTTAATGGCTTATTTAACCCAAATTAAACTTAAATGAATCACAAATGCTTGCAAAAAGCGTTAATTTCAACGAAAAAAGCATTTTCAAGACGTTTTGGGTGTTAAATGCATTCAATTCCCTCTAATAAGTGTCCAATTGATCATAATTTGCATTTATTTGATGCATAAGACCATTTGTGGCGTGAATAAAGAGGCTAAATCACTTCATTTCTTGCAAATAAGTGATTTTCTTTCATTTTAATGGCTTATTTAACCCAAATTAAACTTAAATGAATCACAAATGCTTGCAAAAAGCGTTAATTTCAACGAAAAAAGCATTTTCAAGACGTTTTGGGTGTTAAATGCATTCAATTCCCTCTAATAAGTGTCCAATTGATCATAATTTGCATTTATTTGATGCATAAGACCATTTGTGGCGTGAATAAAGAGGCTAAATCACTTCATTTCTTGCAAATAAGTGATTTTCTTTCATTTTAATGGCTTATTTAACCAAATTAAACTTAAATGAATCACAAATGCTTGCAAAAAGCGTTAATTTCAACGAAAAAAGCATTTTCAAGACGTTTTGGGTGTTAAATGCATTCAATTCCCTCTAATAAGTGTCCAATTGATCATAATTTGCATTTATTTGATGCATAAGACCATTTGTGGCGTGAATAAAGAGGCTAAATCACTTCATTTCTTGCAAATAAGTGATTTTCTTTCATTTTAATGGCTTATTTAACCAAATTAAACTTAAATGAATCACAAATGCTTGCAAAAAGCGTTAATTTCAACGAAAAAAGCATTTTCAAGACGTTTTGGGTGTTAAATGCATTCAATTCCCTCTAATAAGTGTCCAATTGATCATAATTTGCATTTATTTGATGCATAAGACCATTTGTGGCGTGAATAAAGAGGCTAAATCACTTCATTTCTTGCAAATAAGTGATTTTCTTTCATTTTAATGGCTTATTTAACCAAATTAAACTTAAATGAATCACAAATGCTTGCAAAAAGCGTTAATTTCAACGAAAAAAGCATTTTCAAGACGTTTTGGGTGTTAAATGCATTCAATTCCCTCTAATAAGTGTCCAATTGATCATAATTTGCATTTATTTGATGCATAAGACCATTTGTGGCGTGAATAAAGAGGCTAAATCACTTCATTTCTTGCAAATAAGTGATTTTCTTTCATTTTAATGGCTTATTTAACCCAAATTAAACTTAAATGAATCACAAATGCTTGCAAAAAGCGTTAATTTCAACGAAAAAAGCATTTTCAAGACGTTTTGGGGTGTTAAATGCATTCAATTCCCTCTAATAAGTGTCCAATTGATCATAATTTGCATTTATTTGATGCATAAGACCATTTGTGGCGTGAATAAAGAGGCAAATCACTTCATTTCTTGCAAATAAGTGATTTTCTTTCATTTTAATGGCTTATTTAACAAATTAAACTTAAATGAATCACAAATGCTTGCAAAAAGCGTTAATTTCAACGAAAAAAGCATTTTCAAGACGTTTTGGGTGTTAAATGCATTCAATTCCCTCTAATAAGTGTCCAATTGATCATAATTTGCATTTATTTGATGCATAAGACCATTTGTGGCGTGAATAAAGAGGCTAAATCACTTCATTTCTTGCAAATAAGTGATTTTCTTTCATTTTAATGGCTTATTTAACCCAAATTAAACTTAAATGAATCACAAATGCTTGCAAAAAGCGTTAATTTCAACGAAAAAAGCATTTTCAAGACGTTTTGGGTGTTAAATGCATTCAATTCCCTCTAATAAGTGTCCAATTGATCATAATTTGCATTTATTTGATGCATAAGACCATTTGTGGCGTGAATAAAGAGGCTAAATCACTTCATTTCTTGCAAATAAGTGATTTTCTTTCATTTTAATGGCTTATTTAACCCAAATTAAACTTAAATGAATCACAAATGCTTGCAAAAAGCGTTAATTTCAACGAAAAAAGCATTTTCAAGACGTTTTGGTGTTAAATGCATTCAATTCCTCTAATAAGTGTCCAATTGATCATAATTTGCATTTATTTGATGCATAAGACCATTTGTGGCGTGAATAAAGAGGCTAAATCACTTCATTTCTTGCAAATAAGTGATTTTCTTTCATTTTAATGGCTTATTTAACCCAAATTAAACTTAAATGAATCACAAATGCTTGCAAAAAGCGTTAATTTCAACGAAAAAAGCATTTTCAAGACGTTTTGGGGTGTTAAATGCATTCAATTCCCTCTAATAAGTGTCCAATTGATCATAATTTGCATTTATTTGATGCATAAGACCATTTGTGGCGTGAATAAAGAGGCTAAATCACTTCATTTCTTGCAAATAAGTGATTTTCTTTCATTTTAATGGCTTATTTAACCCAAATTAAACTTAAATGAATCACAAATGCTTGCAAAAAGCGTTAATTTCAACGAAAAAAGCATTTTCAAGACGTTTTGGGTGTTAAATGCATTCAATTCCCTCTAATAAGTGTCCAATTGATCATAATTTGCATTTATTTGATGCATAAGACCATTTGTGGCGTGAATAAAGAGGCTAAATCACTTCATTTCTTGCAAATAAGTGATTTTCTTTCATTTTAATGGCTTATTTAACCAAATTAAACTTAAATGAATCACAAATGCTTGCAAAAAGCGTTAATTTCAACGAAAAAAAGCATTTTCAAGACGTTTTGGGTGTTAAATGCATTCAATTCCCTCTAATAAGTGTCCAATTGATCATAATTTGCATTTATTTGATGCATAAGACCATTTGTGGCGTGAATAAAGAGGCTAAATCACTTCATTTCTTGCAAATAAGTGATTTTCTTTCATTTTAATGGCTTATTTAACCAAATTAAACTTAAATGAATCACAAATGCTTGCAAAAAGCGTTAATTTCAACGAAAAAAAGCATTTTCAAGACGTTTTGGGTGTTAAATGCATTCAATTCCCTCTAATAAGTGTCCAATTGATCATAATTTGCATTTATTTGATGCATAAGACCATTTGTGGCGTGAATAAAGAGGCTAAATCACTTCATTTCTTGCAAATAAGTGATTTTCTTTCATTTTAATGGCTTATTTAACCCAAATTAAACTTAAATGAATCACAAATGCTTGCAAAAAGCGTTAATTTCAACGAAAAAAGCTTCAAGACGTTTTGGTGTTAAATGCATTCAATTCCCTCTAATAAGTGTCCAATTGATCATAATTTGCATTTATTTGATGCATAAGACCATTTGTGGCGTGAATAAAGAGGCTAAATCACTTCATTTCTTGCAAATAAGTGATTTTCTTTCATTTTAATGGCTTATTTAACCCAAATTAAACTTAAATGAATCACAAATGCTTGCAAAAAGCGTTAATTTCAACGAAAAAAGCATTTTCAAGACGTTTTGGGGTGTTAAATGCATTCAATTCCCTCTAATAAGTGTCCAATTGATCATAATTTGCATTTATTTGATGCATAAGACCATTTGTGGCGTGAATAAAGAGGCTAAATCACTTCATTTCTTGCAAATAAGTGATTTTCTTTCATTTTAATGGCTTATTTAACCCAAATTAAACTTAAATGAATCACAAATGCTTGCAAAAAGCGTTAATTTCAACGAAAAAAGCATTTTCAAGACGTTTTGGGTGTTAAATGCATTCAATTCCTCTAATAAGTGTCCAATTGATCATAATTTGCATTTATTTGATGCATAAGACCATTTGTGGCGTGAATAAAGAGGCTAAATCACTTCATTTCTTGCAAATAAGTGATTTTCTTTCATTTTAATGGCTTATTTAACCCAAATTAAACTTAAATGAATCACAAATGCTTGCAAAAAGCGTTAATTTCAACGAAAAAAAGCATTTTCAAGACGTTTTTGTTAAATGCATTCAATTCCCTCTAATAAGTGTCCAATTGATCATAATTTGCATTTATTTGATGCATAAGACCATTTGTGGCGTGAATAAAGAGGCTAAATCACTTCATTTCTTGCAAATAAGTGATTTTCTTTTCATTTTAATGGCTTATTTAACCCAAATTAAACTTAAATGAATCACAAATGCTTGCAAAAAGCGTTAATTTCAACGAAAAAAGCATTTTCAAGACGTTTTGGTGTTAAATGCATTCAATTCCCTCTAATAAGTGTCCAATTGATCATAATTTGCATTTATTTGATGCATAAGACCATTTGTGGCGTGAATAAAGAGGCTAAATCACTTCATTTCTTGCAAATAAGTGATTTTCTTTCATTTTAATGGCTTATTTAACCAAATTAAACTTAAATGAATCACAAATGCTTGCAAAAAGCGTTAATTTCAACGAAAAAAGCATTTTCAAGACGTTTTGGGTGTTAAATGCATTCAATTCCCTCTAATAAGTGTCCAATTGATCATAATTTGCATTTATTTGATGCATAAGACCATTTGTGGCGTGAATAAAGAGGCTAAATCACTTCATTTCTTGCAAATAAGTGATTTTCTTTTTTTTAATGGCTTATTTAACCCAAATTAAACTTAAATGAATCACAAATGCTTGCAAAAAGCGTTAATTTCAACGAAAAAAGCATTTTCAAGACGTTTTGGGGTGTTAAATGCATTCAATTCCCTCTAATAAGTGTCCAATTGATCATAATTTGCATTTATTTGATGCATAAGACCATTTGTGGCGTGAAAAGAGGCTAAATCACTTCATTTCTTGCAAATAAGTGATTTTCTTTCATTTTAATGGCTTATTTAACCCAAATTAAACTTAAATGAATCACAAATGCTTGCAAAAAGCGTTAATTTCAACGAAAAAAGCATTTTCAAGACGTTTTGGTGTTAAATGCATTCAATTCCCTCTAATAAGTGTCCAATTGATCATAATTTGCATTTATTTGATGCATAAGACCATTTGTGGCGTGAATAAAGAGGCTAAATCACTTCATTTCTTGCAAATAAGTGATTTTCTTTCATTTTAATGGCTTATTTAACCAAATTAAACTTAAATGAATCACAAATGCTTGCAAAAAGCGTTAATTTCAACGAAAAAAGCATTTTCAAGACGTTTTGGGGTGTTAAATGCATTCAATTCCTCTAATAAGTGTCCAATTGATCATAATTTGCATTTATTTGCATAAGACCATTTGTGGCGTGAATAAAGAGGCTAAATCACTTCATTTCTTGCAAATAAGTGATTTTCTTTCATTTTAATGGCTTATTTAACAAATTAAACTTAAATGAATCACAATGCTTGCAAAAAGCGTTAATTTCAACGAAAAAAAGCATTTTCAAGACGTTTTGGGTGTTAAATGCATTCAATTCCCTCTAATAAGTGTCCAATTGATCATAATTTGCATTTATTTGATGCATAAGACCATTTGTGGCGTGAATAAAGAGGCTAAATCACTTCATTTCTTGCAAATAATTTTTTTTTATTTTAATGGCTTATTTAACCAAATTAAACTTAAATGAATCACAAATGCTTGCAAAAAGCGTTAATTTCAACGAAAAAAGCATTTTCAAGACGTTTTGGGGTGTTAAATGCATTCAATTCCCTCTAATAAGTGTCCAATTGATCATAATTTGCATTTATTTGATGCATAAGACCATTTGTGGCGTGAATAAAGAGGCTAAATCACTTCATTTGCATAATGTCTTTTTTAATCTTAAACTTAAATGAATCACAAATGCTTGCAAAAAGCGTTAATTTCAACGAAAAAAGCATTTTCAAGACGTTTTGGTGTTAAATGCATTCAATTCCCTCTAATAAGTGTCCAATTGATCATAATTTGCATTTATTTGATGCATAAGACCATTTGATCACTTCATTTCTTGCAAATAAGTGATTTTCTTTCATTTTAATGGCTTATTTAACCCAAATTAAACTTAAATGAATCACAAATGCTTGCAAAAAGCGTTAATTTCAACGAAAAAAGCATTTTCAAGATTTTTGGGGTTTAAATTCAATTCCCTCTAATAAGTGTCCAATTGATCATAATTTGCATTTATTTGATGCATAAGACCATTTGTGGCGTGAATAAAGAGGCTAAATCACTTCATTTCTTGCAAATAAGTGATTTTCTTTCATTTTAATGGCTTATTTAACCCAAATTAAACTTAAATGAATCACAAATGCTTGCAAAAAGCGTTAATTTCAACGAAAAAAGCATTTTCAAGACGTTTTGGGTGTTAAATGCATTCAATTCCCTCTAATAAGTGTCCAATTGATCATAATTTGCATTTATTTGATGCATAAGACCATTTGTGGCGTGAATAAAGAGGCTAAATCACTTCATTTCTTGCAAATAAGTGATTTTCTTTCATTTTAATGGCTTATTTAACCCAAATTAAACTTAAATGAATCACAAATGCTTGCAAAAAGCGTTAATTTCAACGAAAAAAGCATTTTCAAGACGTTTTGGGGTGTTAAATGCATTCAATTCCCTCTAATAAGTGTCCAATTGATCATAATTTGCATTTATTTGATGCATAAGACCATTTGTGGCGTGAATAAAGAGGCTAAATCACTTCATTTCTTGCAAATAAGTGATTTTCTTTCATTTTAATGGCTTATTTAACCCAAATTAAACTTAAATGAATCACAAATGCTTGCAAAAAGCGTTAATTTCAACGAAAAAAGCATTTTCAAGACGTTTTGGGTGTTAAATGCATTCAATTCCTCTAATAAGTGTCCAATTGATCATAATTTGCATTTATTTGATGCATAAGACCATTTGTGGCGTGAATAAAGAGGCTAAATCACTTCATTTCTTGCAAATAAGTGATTTTCTTTCATTTTAATGGCTTATTTAACCAAATTAAACTTAAATGAATCACAAATGCTTGCAAAAAGCGTTAATTTCAACGAAAAAAGCATTTTCAAGACGTTTTGGGTGTTAAATGCATTCAATTCCCTCTAATAAGTGTCCAATTGATCATAATTTGCATTTATTTGATGCATAAGACCATTTGTGGCGTGAATAAAGAGGCTAAATCACTTCATTTCTTGCAAATAAGTGATTTTCTTTCATTTTAATGGCTTATTTAACAAATTAAACTTAAATGAATCACAAATGCTTGCAAAAAGCGTTAATTTCAACGAAAAAAGCATTTTCAAGACGTTTTGGGGTGTTAAATGCATTCAATTCCCTCTAATAAGTGTCCAATTGATCATAATTTGCATTTATTTGATGCATAAGACCATTTGTGGCGTGAATAAAGAGGCTAAATCACTTCATTTCTTGCAAATAAGTGATTTTCTTTCATTTTAATGGCTTATTTAACCAAATTAAACTTAAATGAATCACAAATGCTTGCAAAAAGCGTTAATTTCAACGAAAAAAGCATTTTCAAGACGTTTTGGGTGTTAAATGCATTCAATTCCTCTAATAAGTGTCCAATTGATCATAATTTGCATTTATTTGATGCATAAGACCATTTGTGGCGTGAATAAAGAGGCTAAATCACTTCATTTCTTGCAAATAAGTGATTTTCTTTCATTTTAATGGCTTATTTAACCCAAATTAAACTTAAATGAATCACAAATGCTTGCAAAAAGCGTTAATTTCAACGAAAAAAGCATTTTCAAGACGTTTTGGGTGTTAAATGCATTCAATTCCCTCTAATAAGTGTCCAATTGATCATAATTTGCATTTATTTGATGCATAAGACCATTTGTGGCGTGAATAAAGAGGCTAAATCACTTCATTTCTTGCAAATAAGTGATTTTCTTTCATTTTAATGGCTTATTTAACCAAATTAAACTTAAATGAATCACAAATGCTTGCAAAAAGCGTTAATTTCAACGAAAAAAGCATTTTCAAGACGTTTTGGTGTTAAATGCATTCAATTCCTCTAATAAGTGTCCAATTGATCATAATTTGCATTTATTTGATGCATAAGACCATTTGTGGCGTGAATAAAGAGGCTAAATCACTTCATTTCTTGCAAATAAGTGATTTTCTTTCATTTTAATGGCTTATTTAACCAAATTAAACTTAAATGAATCACAAATGCTTGCAAAAAGCGTTAATTTCAACGAAAAAAGCATTTTCAAGACGTTTTGGGTGTTAAATGCATTCAATTCCCTCTAATAAGTGTCCAATTGATCATAATTTGCATTTATTTGATGCATAAGACCATTTGTGGCGTGAATAAAGAGGCTAAATCACTTCATTTCTTGCAAATAAGTGATTTTCTTTCATTTTAATGGCTTATTTAACCCAAATTAAACTTAAATGAATCACAAATGCTTGCAAAAAGCGTTAATTTCAACGAAAAAAGCATTTTCAAGACGTTTTGGGTGTTAAATGCATTCAATTCCCTCTAATAAGTGTCCAATTGATCATAATTTGCATTTATTTGATGCATAAGACCATTTGTGGCGTGAATAAAGAGGCTAAATCACTTCATTTCTTGCAAATAAGTGATTTTCTTTCATTTTAATGGCTTATTTAACCAAATTAAACTTAAATGAATCACAAATGCTTAAAAAGCGTTAATTTCAACGAAAAAAGCATTTTCAAGACGTTTTGGTGTTAAATGCATTCAATTCCCTCTAATAAGTGTCCAATTGATCATAATTTGCATTTATTTGATGCATAAGACCATTTGTGGCGTGAATAAAGAGGCTAAATCACTTCATTTCTTGCAAATAAGTGATTTTCTTTCATTTTAATGGCTTATTTAACCCAAATTAAACTTAAATGAATCACAAATGCTTGCAAAAAGCGTTAATTTCAACGAAAAAAGCATTTTCAAGACGTTTTGGGGTGTTAAATGCATTCAATTCCCTCTAATAAGTGTCCAATTGATCATAATTTGCATTTATTTGATGCATAAGACCATTTGTGGCGTGAATAAAGAGGCTAAATCACTTCATTTCTTGCAAATAAGTGATTTTCTTTCATTTTAATGGCTTATTTAACAAATTAAACTTAAATGAATCACAAATGCTTGCAAAAAGCGTTAATTTCAACGAAAAAAGCATTTTCAAGACGTTTTGGGTGTTAAATGCATTCAATTCCCTCTAATAAGTGTCCAATTGATCATAATTTGCATTTATTTGATGCATAAGACCATTTGTGGCGTGAATAAAGAGGCTAAATCACTTCATTTCTTGCAAATAAGTGATTTTCTTTCATTTTAATGGCTTATTTAACCAAATTAAACTTAAATGAATCACAAATGCTTGCAAAAAGCGTTAATTTCAACGAAAAAAGCATTTTCAAGACGTTTTGGGTGTTAAATGCATTCAATTCCCTCTAATAAGTGTCCAATTGATCATAATTTGCATTTATTTGATGCATAAGACCATTTGTGGCGTGAATAAAGAGGCTAAATCACTTCATTTCTTGCAAATAAGTGATTTTCTTTCATTTTAATGGCTTATTTAACCCAAATTAAACTTAAATGAATCACAAATGCTTGCAAAAAGCGTTAATTTCAACGAAAAAAGCATTTTCAAGACTTTTGGGTGTTAAATGCATTCAATTCCTCTAATAAGTGTCCAATTGATCATAATTTGCATTTATTTGATGCATAAGACCATTTGTGCGTGAATAAGAGGCTAAATCACTTCATTTCTTGCAAATAAGTGATTTTCTTTCATTTTAATGGCTTATTTAACCCAAATTAAACTTAAATGAATCACAAATGCTTGCAAAAAGCGTTAATTTCAACGAAAAAAGCATTTTCAAGACGTTTTGGTGTTAAATGCATTCAATTCCCTCTAATAAGTGTCCAATTGATCATAATTTGCATTTATTTGATGCATAAGACCATTTGTGGCGTGAATAAAGAGGCTAAATCACTTCATTTCTTGCAAATAAGTGATTTTCTTTCATTTTAATGGCTTATTTAACCCAAATTAAACTTAAATGAATCACAAATGCTTGCAAAAAGCGTTAATTTCAACGAAAAAAGCATTTTCAAGACGTTTTGGTGTTAAATGCATTCAATTCCCTCTAATAAGTGTCCAATTGATCATAATTTGCATTTATTTGATGCATAAGACCATTTGTGGCGTGAATAAAGAGGCTAAATCACTTCATTTCTTGCAAATAAGTGATTTTCTTTCATTTTAATGGCTTATTTAACCCAAATTAAACTTAAATGAATCACAAATGCTTGCAAAAAGCGTTAATTTCAACGAAAAAAGCATTTTCAAGACGTTTTGGGGTGTTAAATGCATTCAATTCCCTCTAATAAGTGTCCAATTGATCATAATTTGCATTTATTTGATGCATAAGACCATTTGTGGCGTGAATAAAGAGGCTAAATCACTTCATTTCTTGCAAATAAGTGATTTTCTTTCATTTTAATGGCTTATTTAACCCAAATTAAACTTAAATGAATCACAAATGCTTGCAAAAAGCGTTAATTTCAACGAAAAAAGCATTTTCAAGACGTTTTGGGGTGTTAAATGCATTCAATTCCCTCTAATAAGTGTCCAATTGATCATAATTTGCATTTATTTGATGCATAAGACCATTTGTGGCGTGAATAAAGAGGCTAAATCACTTCATTTCTTGCAAATAAGTGATTTTCTTTCATTTTAATGGCTTATTTAACCAAATTAAACTTAAATGAATCACAAATGCTTGCAAAAAGCGTTAATTTCAACGAAAAAAGCATTTTCAAGACGTTTTGGGTGTTAAATGCATTCAATTCCCTCTAATAAGTGTCCAATTGATCATAATTTGCATTTATTTGCATAAGACCATTTGTGGCGTGAATAAAGAGGCTAAATCACTTCATTTCTTGCAAATAAGTGATTTTCTTTCATTTTAATGGCTTATTTAACCAAATTAAACTTAAATGAATCACAAATGCTTGCAAAAAGCGTTAATTTCAACGAAAAAAGCATTTTCAAGACGTTTTGGGGTGTTAAATGCATTCAATTCCCTCTAATAAGTGTCCAATTGATCATAATTTGCATTTATTTGATGCATAAGACCATTTGTGGCGTGAATAAAGAGGCTAAATCACTTCATTTCTTGCAAATAAGTGATTTTTTTTCATTTTAATGGCTTATTTAACCCAAATTAAACTTAAATGAATCACAAATGCTTGCAAAAAGCGTTAATTTCAACGAAAAAAGCATTTTCAAGACGTTTTGGGTGTTAAATGCATTCAATTCCCTCTAATAAGTGTCCAATTGATCATAATTTGCATTTATTTGATGCATAAGACCATTTGTGGCGTGAATAAAGAGGCTAAATCACTTCATTTCTTGCAAATAAGTGATTTTCTTTCATTTTAATGGCTTATTTAACCAAATT
Source organism: Carallia pectinifolia (assembly GCA_037832335.1). NCBI lineage: Eukaryota > Viridiplantae > Streptophyta > Magnoliopsida > Malpighiales > Rhizophoraceae > Carallia > Carallia pectinifolia. The sequence goes on from CM075449.1 coordinate 14,096,374, forward strand.
AAAATTAAACTTAAATGAATCACAAATGCTTGCAAAAAGCGTTAATTTCAACGAAAAAAGCATTTTCAAGACGTTTTGGGTGTTAAATGCATTCAATTCTCTAATAAGTGTCCAATTGATCATAATTTGCATTTATTTGATGCATAAGACCATTTGTGGCGTGAATAAAGAGGCTAAATCACTTCATTTCTTGCAAATAAGTGATTTTCTTTCATTTTAATGGCTTATTTAACCCAAATTAAACTTAAATGAATCACAAATGCTTGCAAAAAGCGTTAATTTCAACGAAAAAAGCATTTTCAAGACGTTTTGGTGTTAAATGCATTCAATTCCCTCTAATAAGTGTCCAATTGATCATAATTTGCATTTATTTGATGCATAAGACCATTTGTGGCGTGAATAAAGAGGCTAAATCACTTCATTTCTTGCAAATAAGTGATTTTCTTTCATTTTAATGGCTTATTTAACCCAAATTAAACTTAAATGAATCACAAATGCTTGCAAAAAGCGTTAATTTCAACGAAAAAAGCATTTTCAAGACGTTTTGGTGTTAAATGCATTCAATTCCTCTAATAAGTGTCCAATTGATCATAATTTGCATTTATTTGAATAAGACCATTTGTGGCGTGAATAAAGAGGCTAAATCACTTCATTTCTTGCAAATAAGTGATTTTCTTTCATTTTAATGGCTTATTTAACCAAATTAAACTTAAATGAATCACAAATGCTTGCAAAAAGCGTTAATTTCAACGAAAAAAGCATTTTCAAGACGTTTTGGGTGTTAAATGCATTCAATTCCCTCTAATAAGTGTCCAATTGATCATAATTTGCATTTATTTGATGCATAAGACCATTTGTGGCGTGAATAAAGAGGCTAAATCACTTCATTTCTTGCAAATAAGTGATTTTCTTTCATTTTAATGGCTTATTTAACCAAATTAAACTTAAATGAATCACAAATGCTTGCAAAAAGCGTTAATTTCAACGAAAAAAGCATTTTCAAGACGTTTTGGGGTGTTAAATGCATTCAATTCCCTCTAATAAGTGTCCAATTGATCATAATTTGCATTTATTTGATGCATAAGACCATTTGTGGCGTGAATAAAGAGGCTAAATCACTTCATTTCTTGCAAATAAGTGATTTTCTTTCATTTTAATGGCTTATTTAACCCAAATTAAACTTAAATGAATCACAAATGCTTGCAAAAAGCGTTAATTTCAACGAAAAAAGCATTTTCAAGACGTTTTGGTGTTAAATGCATTCAATTCCCTCTAATAAGTGTCCAATTGATCATAATTTGCATTTATTTGATGCATAAGACCATTTGTGGCGTGAATAAAGAGGCTAAATCACTTCATTTCTTGCAAATAAGTGATTTTCTTTCATTTTAATGGCTTATTTAACCCAAATTAAACTTAAATGAATCACAAATGCTTGCAAAAAGCGTTAATTTCAAAGCATTTTCAAGACGTTTTGGGTGTTAAATGCATTCAATTCCCTCTAATAAGTGTCCAATTGATCATAATTTGCATTTATTTGATGCATAAGACCATTTGTGGCGTGAATAAAGAGGCTAAATCACTTCATTTCTTGCAAATAAGTGATTTTCTTTCATTTTAATGGCTTATTTAACACAAATTAAACTTAAATGAATCACAAATGCTTGCAAAAAGCGTTAATTTCAACGAAAAAAGCATTTTCAAGACGTTTTGGGTGTTAAATGCATTCAATTCCCTCTAATAAGTGTCCAATTGATCATAATTTGCATTTATTTGATGCATAAGACCATTTGTGGCGTGAATAAAGAGGCTAAATCACTTCATTTCTTGCAAATAAGTGATTTTCTTTCATTTTAATGGCTTATTTAACCCAAATTAAACTTAAATGAATCACAAATGCTTGCAAAAAGCGTTAATTTCAACGAAAAAAAGCATTTTCAAGACGTTTTGAGGTGTTAAATGCATTCAATTCCCTCTAATAAGTGTCCAATTGATCATAATTTGCATTTATTTGATGCATAAGACCATTTGTGGCGTGAATAAAGAGGCTAAATCACTTCATTTCTTGCAAATAAGTGATTTTCTTTCATTTTAATGGCTTATTTAACCCAAATTAAACTTAAATGAATCACAAATGCTTGCAAAAAGCGTTAATTTCAACGAAAAAAGCATTTTCAAGACGTTTTGGAGGGTGTTAAATGCATTCAATTCCCTCTAATAAGTGTCCAATTGATCATAATTTGCATTTATTTGATGCATAAGACCATTTGTGGCGTGAATAAAGAGGCTAAATCACTTCATTTCTTGCAAATAAGTGATTTTCTTTCATTTTAATGGCTTATTTAACACAAATTAAACTTAAATGAATCACAAATGCTTGCAAAAAGCGTTAATTTCAACGAAAAAAAATTTTCAAGACGTTTTGAGGTGTTAAATGCTTTCAATTCCCTCTAATAAGTGTCCAATTGATCATAATTTGTATTTATTTGATGCATAAGACCATTTGTGGCGTGAATAAAGAGGCTAAATCACTTCATTTCTTGCAAATAAGTGATTTTCTTTCATTTTAATGGCTTATTTAACCCAAATTAAACTTAAATGAATCACAAATGCTTGCAAAAAGCGTTAATTTCAACGAAAAAAGCATTTTCAACACGTTTTGAGGTGTTAAATGCATTCAATTCCCTCTAATAAGTGTCCAATTGATCATAATTTGCATTTATTTGATGCATAAGACCATTTGTGGCGTGAATAAAGAGGCTAAATCACTTCATTTCTTGCAAATAAGTGATTTTCTTTCATTTTAATGGCTTATTTAACACAAATTAAACTTAAATGAATCACAAATGCTTGCAAAAAGCGTTAATTTCAACGAAAAAAGCATTTTCAAGACGTTTTGAGGGTGTTAAATGCATTCAATTCCCTCTAATAAGTGTCCAATTGATCATAATTTGCATTTATTTGATGCATAAGACCATTTGTGGCGTGAATAAAGAGGCTAAATCACTTCATTTCTTGCAAATAAGTGATTTTCTTTCATTTTAATGGCTTATTTAACACAAATTAAACTTAAATGAATCACAAATGCTTGCAAAAAGCGTTAATTTCAACGAAAAAAGCATTTTCAAGACGTTTTAGGGTGTTAAATGCATTCAATTCCTCTAATAAGTGTCCAATTGATCATAATTTGCATTTATTTGATGCATAAGACCATTTGTGGCGTGAATAAAGAGGCTAAATCACTTCATTTCTTGCAAATAAGTGATTTTCTTTCATTTTAATGGCTTATTTAACCCAAATTAAACTTAAATGAATCACAAATGCTTGCAAAAAGCGTTAATTTCAACGAAAAAAGCATTTTCAAGACGTTTTGAGGTGTTAAATGCATTCAATTCCCTCTAATAAGTGTCCAATTGATCATAATTTGCATTTATTTGATGCATAAGACCATTTGTGGCGTGAATAAAGAGGCTAAATCACTTCATTTCTTGCAAATAAGTGATTTTCTTTCATTTTAATGGCTTATTTAACCCAAATTAAACTTAAATGAATCACAAATGCTTGCAAAAAGCGTTAATTTCAACGAAAAAAGCATTTTCAAGACGTTTTGAGGTGTTAAATGCATTCAATTCCCTCTAATAAGTGTCCAATTGATCATAATTTGCATTTATTTGATGCATAAGACCATTTGTGGCGTGAATAAAGAGGCTAAATCACTTCATTTCTTGCAAATAAGTGATTTTCTTTCATTTTAATGGCTTATTTAACACAAATTAAACTTAAATGAATCACAAATGCTTGCAAAAAGCGTTAATTTCAACGAAAAAAGCATTTTCAAGACGTTTTAGGGTGTTAAATGCATTCAATTCCCTCTAATAAGTGTCCAATTGATCATAATTTGCATTTATTTGATGCATAAGACCATTTGTGGCGTGAATAAAGAGGCTAAATCACTTCATTTCTTGCAAATAAGTGATTTTCTTTCATTTTAATGGCTTATTTAACACAAATTAAACTTAAATGAATCACAAATGCTTGCAAAAAGCGTTAATTTCAACGAAAAAAGCATTTTCAAGACGTTTTAGGGTGTTAAATGCATTCAATTCCCTCTAATAAGTGTCCAATTGATCATAATTTGCATTTATTTGATGCATAAGACCATTTGTGGCGTGAATAAAGAGGCTAAATCACTTCATTTCTTGCAAATAAGTGATTTTCTTTCATTTTAATGGCTTATTTAACCCAAATTAAACTTAAATGAATCACAAATGCTTGCAAAAAGCGTTAATTTCAACGAAAAAAGCATTTTCAAGACGTTTTGGGGTGTTAAATGCATTCAATTCCCTCTAATAAGTGTCCAATTGATCATAATTTGCATTTATTTGATGCATAAGACCATTTGTGGCGTGAATAAAGAGGCTAAATCACTTCATTTCTTGCAAATAAGTGATTTTCTTTCATTTTAATGGCTTATTTAACACAAATTAAACTTAAATGAATCACAAATGCTTGCAAAAAGCGTTAATTTCAACGAAAAAAGCATTTTCAAGACGTTTTGGGGTGTTAAATGCATTCAATTCCCTCTAATAAGTGTCCAATTGATCATAATTTGCATTTATTTGATGCATAAGACCATTTGTGGCGTGAATAAAGAGGCTAAATCACTTCATTTCTTGCAAATAAGTGATTTTCTTTCATTTTAATGGCTTATTTAACACAAATTAAACTTAAATGAATCACAAATGCTTGCAAAAAGCGTTAATTTCAACGAAAAAAGCATTTTCAAGACGTTTTAGGGTGTTAAATGCATTCAATTCCCTCTAATAAGTGTCCAATTGATCATAATTTGCATTTATTTGATGCATAAGACCATTTGTGGCGTGAATAAAGAGGCTAAATCACTTCATTTCTTGCAAATAAGTGATTTTCTTTCATTTTAATGGCTTATTTAACACAAATTAAACTTAAATGAATCACAAATGCTTGCAAAAAGCGTTAATTTCAACGAAAAAAGCATTTTCAAGACGTTTTAGGGTGTTAAATGCATTTAATTCCCTCTAATAAGTGTCCAATTGATCATAATTTGCATTTATTTGATGCATAAGACCATTTGTGGCGTGAATAAAGAGGCTAAATCACTTCATTTCTTGCAAATAAGTGATTTTCTTTCATTTTAATGGCTTATTTAACACAAATTAAACTTAAATGAATCACAAATGCTTGCAAAAAGCGTTAATTTCAACGAAAAAAGCATTTTCAAGACGTTTTGATGTGTTAAATGCATTCAATTCCCTCTAATAAGTGTCCAATTGATCATAATTTGCATTTATTTGATGCATAAGACCATTTGTGGCGTGAATAAAGAGGCTAAATCACTTCATTTCTTGCAAATAAGTGATTTTCTTTCATTTTAATGGCTTATTTAACACAAATTAAACTTAAATGAATCACAAATGCTTGCAAAAAGCGTTAATTTCAACGAAAAAAGCATTTTCAAGACGTTTTGAGGGTGTTAAATGCATTCAATTCCCTCTAATAAGTGTCCAATTGATCATAATTTGCATTTATTTGATGCATAAGACCATTTGTGGCGTGAATAAAGAGGCTAAATCACTTCATTTCTTGCAAATAAGTGATTTTCTTTCATTTTAATGGCTTATTTAACACAAATTAAACTTAAATGAATCACAAATGCTTGCAAAAAGCGTTAATTTCAACGAAAAAAGCATTTTCAAGACGTTTTAGGGTGTTAAATGCATTCAATTCCCTCTAATAAGTGTCCAATTGATCATAATTTGCATTTATTTGATGCATAAGACCATTTGTGGCGTGAATAAAGAGGCTAAATCACTTCATTTCTTGCAAATAAGTGATTTTCTTTCATTTTAATGGCTTATTTAACCCAAATTAAACTTAAATGAATCACAAATGCTTGCAAAAAGCGTTAATTTCAACGAAAAAAGCATTTTCAAGACGTTTTGAGGTGTTAAATGCATTCAATTCCCTCTAATAAGTGTCCAATTGATCATAATTTGCATTTATTTGATGCATAAGACCATTTGTGGCGTGAATAAAGAGGCTAAATCACTTCATTTCTTGCAAATAAGTGATTTTCTTTCATTTTAATGGCTTATTTAACACAAATTAAACTTAAATGAATCACAAATGCTTGCAAAAAGCGTTAATTTCAACGAAAAAAGCATTTTCAAGACGTTTTAGGGTGTTAAATGCATTCAATTCCCTCTAATAAGTGTCCAATTGATCATAATTTGCATTTATTTGATGCATAAGACCATTTGTGGCGTGAATAAAGAGGCTAAATCACTTCATTTCTTGCAAATAAGTGATTTTCTTTCATTTTAATGGCTTATTTAACCCAAATTAAACTTAAATGAATCACAAATGCTTGCAAAAAGCGTTAATTTCAACGAAAAAAGCATTTTCAAGACGTTTTGAGGTGTTAAATGCATTCAATTCCCTCTAATAAGTGTCCAATTGATCATAATTTGCATTTATTTGATGCATAAGACCATTTGTGGCGTGAATAAAGAGGCTAAATCACTTCATTTCTTGCAAATAAGTGATTTTCTTTCATTTTAATGGCTTATTTAACACAAATTAAACTTAAATGAATCACAAATGCTTGCAAAAAGCGTTAATTTCAACGAAAAAAGCATTTTCAAGACGTTTTAGGGTGTTAAATGCATTCAATTCCCTCTAATAAGTGTCCAATTGATCATAATTTGCATTTATTTGATGCATAAGACCATTTGTGGCGTGAATAAAGAGGCTAAATCACTTCATTTCTTGCAAATAAGTGATTTTCTTTCATTTTAATGGCTTATTTAACCCAAATTAAACTTAAATGAATCACAAATGCTTGCAAAAAGCGTTAATTTCAACGAAAAAAGCATTTTCAAGACGTTTTGAGGTGTTAAATGCATTCAATTCCCTCTAATAAGTGTCCAATTGATCATAATTTGCATTTATTTGATGCATAAGACCATTTGTGGCGTGAATAAAGAGGCTAAATCACTTCATTTCTTGCAAATAAGTGATTTTCTTTCATTTTAATGGCTTATTTAACACAAATTAAACTTAAATGAATCACAAATGCTTGCAAAAAGCGTTAATTTCAACGAAAAAAGCATTTTCAAGACGTTTTAGGGTGTTAAATGCATTCAATTCCCTCTAATAAGTGTCCAATTGATCATAATTTGCATTTATTTGATGCATAAGACCATTTGTGGCGTGAATAAAGAGGCTAAATCACTTCATTTCTTGCAAATAAGTGATTTTCTTTCATTTTAATGGCTTATTTAACCCAAATTAAACTTAAATGAATCACAAATGCTTGCAAAAAGCGTTAATTTCAACGAAAAAAGCATTTTCAAGACGTTTTGAGGTGTTAAATGCATTCAATTCCCTCTAATAAGTGTCCAATTGATCATAATTTGCATTTATTTGATGCATAAGACCATTTGTGGCGTGAATAAAGAGGCTAAATCACTTCATTTCTTGCAAATAAGTGATTTTCTTTCATTTTAATGGCTTATTTAACCCAAATTAAACTTAAATGAATCACAAATGCTTGCAAAAAGCGTTAATTTCAACGAAAAAAGCATTTTCAAGACGTTTTAGGGTGTTAAATGCATTCAATTCCCTCTAATAAGTGTCCAATTGATCATAATTTGCATTTATTTGATGCATAAGACCATTTGTGGCGTGAATAAAGAGGCTAAATCACTTCATTTCTTGCAAATAAGTGATTTTCTTTCATTTTAATGGCTTATTTAACCCAAATTAAACTTAAATGAATCACAAATGCTTGCAAAAAGCGTTAATTTCAACGAAAAAAGCATTTTCAAGACGTTTTGAGGTGTTAAATGCATTCAATTCCCTCTAATAAGTGTCCAATTGATCATAATTTGCATTTATTTGATGCATAAGACCATTTGTGGCGTGAATAAAGAGGCTAAATCACTTCATTTCTTGCAAATAAGTGATTTTCTTTCATTTTAATGGCTTATTTAACCCAAATTAAACTTAAATGAATCACAAATGCTTGCAAAAAGCGTTAATTTCAACGAAAAAAGCATTTTCAAGACGTTTTAGGGTGTTAAATGCATTCAATTCCCTCTAATAAGTGTCCAATTGATCATAATTTGCATTTATTTGATGCATAAGACCATTTGTGGCGTGAATAAAGAGGCTAAATCACTTCATTTCTTGCAAATAAGTGATTTTCTTTCATTTTAATGGCTTATTTAACCCAAATTAAACTTAAATGAATCACAAATGCTTGCAAAAAGCGTTAATTTCAACGAAAAAAGCATTTTCAAGACGTTTTGGGTGTTAAATGCATTCAATTCCCTCTAATAAGTGTCCAATTGATCATAATTTGCATTTATTTGATGCATAAGACCATTTGTGGCGTGAATAAAGAGGCTAAATCACTTCATTTCTTGCAAATAAGTGATTTTCTTTCATTTTAATGGCTTATTTAACACAAATTAAACTTAAATGAATCACAAATGCTTGCAAAAAGCGTTAATTTCAACGAAAAAAGCATTTTCAAGACGTTTTAGGGTGTTAAATGCATTCAATTCCCTCTAATAAGTGTCCAATTGATCATAATTTGCATTTATTTGATGCATAAGACCATTTGTGGCGTGAATAAAGAGGCTAAATCACTTCATTTCTTGCAAATAAGTGATTTTCTTTCATTTTAATGGCTTATTTAACCCAAATTAAACTTAAATGAATCACAAATGCTTGCAAAAAGCGTTAATTTCAACGAAAAAAGCATTTTCAAGACGTTTTAGGGTGTTAAATGCATTCAATTCCCTCTAATAAGTGTCCAATTGATCATAATTTGCATTTATTTGATGCATAAGACCATTTGTGGCGTGAATAAAGAGGCTAAATCACTTCATTTCTTGCAAATAAGTGATTTTCTTTCATTTTAATGGCTTATTTAACCCAAATTAAACTTAAATGAATCACAAATGCTTGCAAAAAGCGTTAATTTCAACGAAAAAAGCATTTTCAAGACGTTTTGAGGTGTTAAATGCATTCAATTCCCTCTAATAAGTGTCCAATTGATCATAATTTGCATTTATTTGATGCATAAGACCATTTGTGGCGTGAATAAAGAGGCTAAATCACTTCATTTCTTGCAAATAAGTGATTTTCTTTCATTTTAATGGCTTATTTAACCCAAATTAAACTTAAATGAATCACAAATGCTTGCAAAAAGCGTTAATTTCAACGAAAAAAGCATTTTCAAGACGTTTTGGGTGTTAAATGCATTCAATTCCCTCTAATAAGTGTCCAATTGATCATAATTTGCATTTATTTGATGCATAAGACCATTTGTGGCGTGAATAAAGAGGCTAAATCACTTCATTTCTTGCAAATAAGTGATTTTCTTTCATTTTAATGGCTTATTTAACCCAAATTAAACTTAAATGAATCACAAATGCTTGCAAAAAGCGTTAATTTCAACGAAAAAAGCATTTTCAAGACGTTTTGAGGTGTTAAATGCATTCAATTCCCTCTAATAAGTGTCCAATTGATCATAATTTGCATTTATTTGATGCATAAGACCATTTGTGGCGTGAATAAAGAGGCTAAATCACTTCATTTCTTGCAAATAAGTGATTTTCTTTCATTTTAATGGCTTATTTAACACAAATTAAACTTAAATGAATCACAAATGCTTGCAAAAAGCGTTAATTTCAACGAAAAAAGCATTTTCAAGACGTTTTAGGGTGTTAAATGCATTCAATTCCCTCTAATAAGTGTCCAATTGATCATAATTTGCATTTATTTGATGCATAAGACCATTTGTGGCGTGAATAAAGAGGCTAAATCACTTCATTTCTTGCAAATAAGTGATTTTCTTTCATTTTAATGGCTTATTTAACCCAAATTAAACTTAAATGAATCACAAATGCTTGCAAAAAGCGTTAATTTCAACGAAAAAAGCATTTTCAAGACGTTTTGAGGTGTTAAATGCATTCAATTCCCTCTAATAAGTGTCCAATTGATCATAATTTGCATTTATTTGATGCATAAGACCATTTGTGGCGTGAATAAAGAGGCTAAATCACTTCATTTCTTGCAAATAAGTGATTTTCTTTCATTTTAATGGCTTATTTAACACAAATTAAACTTAAATGAATCACAAATGCTTGCAAAAAGCGTTAATTTCAACGAAAAAAGCATTTTCAAGACGTTTTGGGGTGTTAAATGCATTCAATTCCCTCTAATAAGTGTCCAATTGATCATAATTTGCATTTATTTGATGCATAAGACCATTTGTGGCGTGAATAAAGAGGCTAAATCACTTCATTTCTTGCAAATAAGTGATTTTCTTTCATTTTAATGGCTTATTTAACACAAATTAAACTTAAATGAATCACAAATGCTTGCAAAAAGCGTTAATTTCAACGAAAAAAGCATTTTCAAGACGTTTTAGGGTATTAAATGCATTCAATTCCCTCTAATAAGTGTCCAATTGATCATAATTTGCATTTATTTGATGCATAAGACCATTTGTCGCGTGAATAAAGAGGCAAAATCACTTCATTTCTTGCAAATAAGTGATTTTCTTTCATTTTAATGGCTTATTTAACACAAATTAAACTTAAATGAATCACAAATGCTTGCAAAAAGCGTTAATTTCAACGAAAAAAGCATTTTCAAGACGTTTTAGGGTGTTAAATGCATTTAATTCCCTCTAATAAGTGTCCAATTGATCATAATTTGCATTTATTTGATGCATAAGACCATTTGTGGCGTGAATAAAGAGGCTAAATCACTTCATTTCTTGCAAATAAGTGATTTTCTTTCATTTTAATGGCTTATTTAACCCAAATTAAACTTAAATGAATCACAAATGCTTGCAAAAACCGTTAATTTCAACGAAAAAAGCATTTTCAATACTTTTTAAGGTGTTAAATGCATTCAATTCCCTCTAATAAGTGTCCAATTGATCATAATTTGCATTTATTTGATGCATAAGACCATTTGTGGCGTGAATAAAGAGGCTAAATCACTTCATTTCTTGCAAATAAGTGATTTTCTTTCATTTTAATGGCTTATTTAACCCAAATTAAACTTAAATGAATCACAAATGCTTGCAAAAAGCGTTAATTTCAACGAAAAAAGCATTTTCAAGACGTTTTGATGTGTTAAATGCATTCAATTCTCTCTAATAAGTGTCCAATTGATCATAATTTGCATTTATTTGATCCATAAGACCATTTGTGGCGTGAATAAAGAGGCAAAATCACTTCATTTCTTGCAAATAAGTGATTTTCTTTCATTTTAATGGCTTATTTAACACAAATTAAACTTAAATGAATCACAAATGCTTGCAAAAAGCGTTAATTTCAACGAAAAAAGCATTTTCAAGACGTTTTGGGGTGTTAAATGCATTCAATTCCCTCTAATAAGTGTCCAATTGATCATAATTTGCATTTATTTGATGCATAAGACCATTTGTGGCGTGAATAAAGAGGCAAAATCACTTCATTTCTTGCAAATAAGTGATTTTCTTTCATTTTAATGGCTTATTTAACACAAATTAAACTTAAATGAATCACAAATGCTTGCAAAAAGCGTTAATTTCAACGAAAAAAGCATTTTCAAGACGTTTTAGGGTGTTAAATGCATTTAATTCCCTCTAATAAGTGTCCAATTGATCATAATTTGCATTTATTTGATGCATAAGACCATTTGTGGCGTGAATAAAGAGGCTAAATCACTTCATTTCTTGCAAATAAGTGATTTTCTTTCATTTTAATGGCTTATTTAACCCAAATTAAACTTAAATGAATCACAAATGCTTGCAAAAAGCGTTAATTTCAACGAAAAAAGCATTTTCAAGACGTTTTGAGGTGTTAAATGCATTCAATTCCCTCTAATAAGTGTCCAATTGATCATAATTTGCATTTATTTGATGCATAAGACCATTTGTGGCGTGAATAAAGAGGCTAAATCACTTCATTTCTTGCAAATAAGTGATTTTCTTTCATTTTAATGGCTTATTTAACCCAAATTAAACTTAAATGAATCACAAATGCTTGCAAAAAGCGTTAATTTCAACGAAAAAAGCATTTTCAAGACGTTTTGAGGTGTTAAATGCATTCAATTCCTCTAATAAGTGTCCAATTGATCATAATTTGCATTTATTTGATCCATAAGACCATTTGTGGCGTGAATAAAGAGGCAAAATCACTTCATTTCTTGCAAATAAGTGATTTTCTTTCATTTTAATGGCTTATTTAACACAAATTAAACTTAAATGAATCACAAATGCTTGCAAAAAGCGTTAATTTCAACGAAAAAAGCATTTTCAAGACGTTTTGGGTGTTAAATGCATTCAATTCCCTCTAATAAGTGTCCAATTGATCATAATTTGCATTTATTTGATGCATAAGACCATTTGTGGCGTGAATAAAGAGGCTAAATCACTTCATTTCTTGCAAATAAGTGATTTTCTTTCATTTTAATGGCTTATTTAACACAAATTAAACTTAAATGAATCACAAATGCTTGCAAAAAGCGTTAATTTCAACGAAAAAAGCATTTTCAAGACGTTTTAGGGTGTTAAATGCATTCAATTCCCTCTAATAAGTGTCCAATTGATCATAATTTGCATTTATTTGATGCATAAGACCATTTGTGGCGTGAATAAAGAGGCTAAATCACTTCATTTCTTGCAAATAAGTGATTTTCTTTCATTTTAATGGCTTATTTAACCCAAATTAAACTTAAATGAATCACAAATGCTTGCAAAAAGCGTTAATTTCAACGAAAAAAGCATTTTCAAGACGTTTTAGGGTGTTAAATGCATTCAATTCCCTCTAATAAGTGTCCAATTGATCATAATTTGCATTTATTTGATGCATAAGACCATTTGTGGCGTGAATAAAGAGGCTAAATCACTTCATTTCTTGCAAATAAGTGATTTTCTTTCATTTTAATGGCTTATTTAACCCAAATTAAACTTAAATGAATCACAAATGCTTGCAAAAAGCGTTAATTTCAACGAAAAAAGCATTTTCAAGACGTTTTGATGTGTTAAATGCATTCAATTCTCTCTAATAAGTGTCCAATTGATCATAATTTGCATTTATTTGATGCATAAGACCATTTGTGGCGTGAATAAAGAGGCTAAATCACTTCATTTCTTGCAAATAAGTGATTTTCTTTCATTTTAATGGCTTATTTAACACAAATTAAACTTAAATGAATCACAAATGCTTGCAAAAAGCGTTAATTTCAACGAAAAAAGCATTTTCAAGACGTTTTGGGGTGTTAAATGCATTCAATTCCCTCTAATAAGTGTCCAATTGATCATAATTTGCATTTATTTGATGCATAAGACCATTTGTGGCGTGAATAAAGAGGCTAAATCACTTCATTTCTTGCAAATAAGTGATTTTCTTTCATTTTAATGGCTTATTTAACACAAATTAAACTTAAATGAATCACAAATGCTTGCAAAAAGCGTTAATTTCAACGAAAAAAGCATTTTCAAGACGTTTTAGGGTGTTAAATGCATTCAATTCCCTCTAATAAGTGTCCAATTGATCATAATTTGCATTTATTTGATGCATAAGACCATTTGTGGCGTGAATAAAGAGGCTAAATCACTTCATTTCTTGCAAATAAGTGATTTTCTTTCATTTTAATGGCTTATTTAACCCAAATTAAACTTAAATGAATCACAAATGCTTGCAAAAAGCGTTAATTTCAACGAAAAAAGCATTTTCAAGACGTTTTAGGGTGTTAAATGCATTCAATTCCCTCTAATAAGTGTCCAATTGATCATAATTTGCATTTATTTGATGCATAAGACCATTTGTGGCGTGAATAAAGAGGCTAAATCACTTCATTTCTTGCAAATAAGTGATTTTCTTTCATTTTAATGGCTTATTTAACCCAAATTAAACTTAAATGAATCACAAATGCTTGCAAAAAGCGTTAATTTCAACGAAAAAAGCATTTTCAAGACGTTTTGAGGTGTTAAATGCATTCAATTCCCTCTAATAAGTGTCCAATTGATCATAATTTGCATTTATTTGATGCATAAGACCATTTGTGGCGTGAATAAAGAGGCTAAATCACTTCATTTCTTGCAAATAAGTGATTTTCTTTCATTTTAATGGCTTATTTAACCCAAATTAAACTTAAATGAATCACAAATGCTTGCAAAAAGCGTTAATTTCAACGAAAAAAGCATTTTCAAGACGTTTTGGGTGTTAAATGCATTCAATTCCCTCTAATAAGTGTCCAATTGATCATAATTTGCATTTATTTGATGCATAAGACCATTTGTGGCGTGAATAAAGAGGCTAAATCACTTCATTTCTTGCAAATAAGTGATTTTCTTTCATTTTAATGGCTTATTTAACACAAATTAAACTTAAATGAATCACAAATGCTTGCAAAAAGCGTTAATTTCAACGAAAAAAGCATTTTCAAGACGTTTTAGGGTGTTAAATGCATTCAATTCCCTCTAATAAGTGTCCAATTGATCATAATTTGCATTTATTTGATGCATAAGACCATTTGTGGCGTGAATAAAGAGGCTAAATCACTTCATTTCTTGCAAATAAGTGATTTTCTTTCATTTTAATGGCT